>PVKV010010972.1:0-15992 GCA_004027835.1 Alouatta palliata
ATGAAGCTGTGCGGTTCTGAGTTAGTTTCTGAACTCTGAGTTCTAACTTGATTGCACTGTGGTCTGAGAGACTGTTTGTTATGATTTCCGTTCTTTTGCATTTGCTGAGGAGTGATTTACTTCCAATTATGTGGTCAATTTTAGAGTAGGTGTGATGTGGTGCTGAGAAGAATGTATATTCTGTGGATTTGGGGTGGAGTAAATGTCTATTAGATTTGCTTGATCCTGGTCTGAGTTCAAGTCCTGGATATCCTTGTTAATTTTCTGTCTCGTTTATTTGTCTAATATTGACAATGGGGTGTTCAAGTCTCCCAGTATTATTGTGTGGGAGTCTAAGTCTCTTTGTAAGTCATTAAGAACTTGCCTTATCTATCTGGGTGCTCCTGTATTGGGTGCGTATATATTTATTATCATTAGCTCTTCTTGTTGCATTGAACCTTTTACCACTATGTAAAATCCTTCTTTGTCTCTTTTGATCTTTGTTGGTTTAAAGTCTATTTTATCAGAGATGAGAATTGCAACTCCTGCTTTTTTTGCTCTCCATTTGCTTGGTAAATCTTCCTCCATCCCTTTATTTTGAGCCTTTGTGTATCTTTGCATGTGAGATGGGTTTCCTGGATACAGCACACCGATGGGTTTTTGCTTTTTATCCAGTTTGCCAGTCTATGTCTTTTCACTGGGGCATTTAGCCCATTTACATTTAGCATTAATATTGTTATGTGTGAACTTTATCCTGCCATTTCGATGCTAGCTGGCTGTTTTGTCCGTTAGTTGATGCAGTTTCTTCGTTGTGTTGATGCTCTTTACCATTTGGTATGTTTTTGGAGTGGCTGGTACTGGTAGTTCCTTTCAATGCTTACTGTCTCTTTCAGGAGTTCTTGTGAAGCAGGCCTGGTGGTGATGAAATCTCTGAGTACTTGCTTGTTCACAAAGGATTTTATTTTTCCTTCACTTATGAAGCTTAGTTTGGCTGGATATGAAATTCCAGTTTGAAAGTTCTTTTCTTTAAGGATGTTGAATATTGGCCCCCACTCTCTTCTGGCTTGTAGGGTTTCTGCTGAGAGATCTGCTGTGAGTCTGATGGGCTTCCCTTTGTGGGTAACCCGACCTTTCTCTCTGGCTGCCCTTAGCATTTTCTCCTTCATTTCAATCCGGGTGAATCTGACGATTATGTGCCTTGGGGTTGCTCTTCTTGAGGAATATCTTTGTGGTATTCTCTGTATTTTCTGGACTTTGAATATTGGCCTGTCTTCCTAGGTTGGGGAAGCTCTCCTGGATAATATCCTGAAGAGTATTTTCCAACTTGGATTCATTCTCTCCATCACATTCTGGTACACCTATCAAACGTAGATTAGGTCTTTTCACATAGTCCCATATTTCTTGGAGACTTTGTTCATTCCTTTTTACCCTTTTTGCTCTACTCTTGCCTTCTCATTTTATTTCATTGAGTTGATCTTTGACCTCGGATATCCTTTCTTCTGCTTGGTCGATTCGGCTGTTGAAACTTGAGTATGCTTTGCAAAGTTCTTATGTTGTGTTTTTCAGCTCTATCAATTCACTTACATTCCTCTCTAAGTTGGTTACTCTCGTTAGCATTTCGTCAAATCTTTTTTCAAGGTTCTTAGTTTATTTGCATTGGGTTAGAACATGTTCTTTTAGCTCACAGAAGTTTCTTATTACCCACCTTCTGAAGCCTGATTCTGTCATTTCTTCACACTCATTGTCCATGCAACCTTGTTCTCTTGCTGATAAGGGGTTGTGATCGCTTGTAGGAGGAGAGGCGTTGTGGTTTCGGGTGTTTTCCTCCTTTTTGCGCTGGTTTCTTCCCATCTTTGTGGATTTATCTATATGTGGTCTTTGTGGTTGGTGATTTTCAGATGAGGTCTCTCATTGGATGTCCAGTTTGTGGATGATGAAGTTATTTCTTTCTGTTTCTTAGTTTTCCTTCTAACAGTCTGGCCCCTCTGCTGTAGGACTGTTGAGGTCCACTCCTGGCCCTGCTTGCCTGGGGATCACCTGCAGCAGCTGTAGAACCGTAAGGGTTGCTGCCAGTTTCTTCTTCTGCTATCTTTGTCCCAGAAGAATACCCGCCAGATGTCAGTCTGAGCTCTCCTTTATGAGGTGACTCATTGGATATATGGGGTTCAGGGAGCCTCCACGCTTTCACTGGGAGCTGCAATCCTCTACTGCTCCTAATCGTCCACCTTGGATCCTCCCCTCTTTTTCTTTTTTGTCAGAAGTCATGTATTTTTATAAACATAAATACAAAATTATAATTAGAAGAAATTATTAGGATAATAACTGATGGGTCAACATCTACCGGAACTGCAAAATAAACTTTTTCCCAGGCAACCAAAAACTGGGCAGCCTAGGGTTGCTCTCTTACTCTGCATCTTAAAACTCTTGAATAATTGAGGGAGTAATCTGATTACACAAAGTGAGGATGAAATTTTGAAACTTTGCTTTTTGAACTATAACTGAAATTGAAGAAAGAATTGAACGTATACAGGGAGGATATGGCCAGATGACTAATGACTATGACCGTATGTCCAGATGACTAATATTTAACTTCCATTAAACATTTTTATTTAAAAAATAAATTATATCAAAATTTCTGATTAATTTTCATATGAACTTTTAAGAAAATTTAAGACAAAAAAATTAATTTTTCTAATGGGTGATTTTACTGGTTTTTGTTGATGTTGTTGTTATTGTTGTTGTTCTGTGTATTTAATTCATTCATAATAGTTCAGGTTCCTACTAACAGAAAGAATGAATGGAGTTGGCAGGAGGAGCATGTGGCTACTCATGTCTCAAATTGGAGGTGAATTTCTGCCGGAATTCAAGCCCACTGCTTTCCTAGCCTTGCATTTTGTCCGTCTGAATTTTCTTCAATCACAGTAATACCTTTAGCCTACAATTGGTTATATAGAACATTGTCTTTTGCAAAAGCTAATGGCAAGAAGGTTAGTGATTTTCAAAGTAATATTTTTCTTGGCTAAATGCAGTGTTTTGATTTTCTCAGCTGACTGCCTTTTGTCACTTTACAGTTTTTGTACATTACAGTTCTATATTCTTAATTCGCTTGCCCCAGAACAAGGTTCTTGACAATTCAGCTGCCATTTGCCTTTTCCTCTCCATTGCTGGTTCTTCCCTTGCTCCTCTCAGTGTACCAGATTCTAATTTGTATATTGGAAATTTTTCTTCCCATTTCAATTTGCTTTTTCCTAGATTTATTCTTTCCTTTTCTTTTATATATATATAGTTACTGTTTTTGTTTGTTTGTTTGTTTGTTTGTAATGGAGTTTTGCTCTTGTTGCCCAAGCTGGAGTGCAATGGTGCAATCTTGTCTCTTTGCAATCTCCACCTCCCGGGTTCAAGTGATTCTCCTGCCTCAACCTCCCTAGTAGCTGGGATTCCAGGCACCTGCCACCACGCCCAGCTAATTTTTTGTATTTTTTGGTAGAGACGGATTTCACCATGTTGACCAGATCACTCCTGACCTCAGGTGGTCTACCCGCCTTAGCCTCCCAAAGTATTGGGATTACAGGCATGGGCCTCCACACCTGGCCAATTTTACTGTTTGTAAAACGCTCTCTGAAGCAGCAAGAGGAAAAGATTGTAGCACATACTGCCAACAGCCACCCTCACACTCTGAAATCAACTTTAAAACATCGCATTGAAATCTTCTTGTTTTTACTAAACTTAAAAGAATTGGCATTTGTCTGAGGTTAATTATCTCTGCCATTACGATGGGCCATAATCTTACTCAGCAAATCATTAATAATGAGAAATTGTCTTAGAGATCAATCATTGTTGTGTGGACATTAAAAATTCATTCCAAAACTGATTATCTGGTAATTTTAAAAGCCTGAGAAGAAAGCATTGTGAAAGTTAAGGAACATGACTGACACTCAGGCAATATCTAATCCTAACCCACAAGGAAATGTATTGCACAGCCACGACTCCTGTAATACGACAGCTTACTGATTCTAGTTTTAAAGCAGCAGGGGAAAGCTGAATGACAGAGAATGAGGAGGGTCCTGGCTTTGAGGAGGCTGATCCTGTGGGAAATAAGCACATCTAGAAGAGTGAATTTAAGAGATCAAAATAAATTTTATATTTTGGTTCTGATTTCAGGCAGATTGGAACATGTACTAGGTCACTGTTTAATTCAGTTAAAGCTCCACATTTGAGCACCAATAAAGTACATGTAAAAATGTGGTCCTTGAGCACCCTTGCTGGCAGAAAATATAAAGCTTTCTTTTCTGGAGAGTAAGAAGAGAAAGAAAATTTTGTGTTACCTGATGTATAGCAAAGCCTGTGAGCAGTTATATAGTAAACACTGTACCAAAGGGAAAAAAAAAAAAGCATTTTTGAAGATTTTATTACCATCTGAGTGATTGGCTATTACTTTTAAAAGTAATAATAATGTCTTACAATGTATATTGTTGAGGCTTTTCACTGCAAATTTACATGCTTTATCCCCTTTGAATCCTTGCCAGAGACTTATAAATTAATGATAAAGAAATTATTTAGTCTTACGGAATCCAAAATACTTTGATGTATAAGCACAAAGATTTCCTAATGTAAGGCAACTAAATTGTCAGATATGATATTTGTAGACGCTGACTTCATTAATTCAAGGAAGAATACTAATTGGAATGTTCTACTGACATGTACTATGTTAAGTAATCAGGTAGAAGGTTGATATCAAATATCCACTTTAGGACTTTAATTATTTAGCATAATAAACTAAATGGTGGACAAAAGAGAAAATATCTTTCAAGTTTAATTAGACACTGCAGGTTACTTTTTATGTACAAAGTACCATCCGGCACCTGATTAAGTGTTTAGAAATTTGTAAAATGTTGTCAGCTGCCCAATAGGAGCTCACATAAATGCAATAGACACATGCATGCATCATGAAAGGCAGTAAACAGTATGGTTAATAGAGCAAGGTCTGAACTAAAATTACATGAGTTCAGACACTGGCACACAGCAGGTTCATGTTACTTACGTGAATGAATTGATTCAATTGTTAGAACTGGAAGACGTGTATACAACAGTCACTGGCTAATTCTTAGATGCATAATAAATATATATATGTAAAATTTGGTATAAATTTGATTCGTGGTTTTACCTGAAAAATCTTTAGTCTACCTCTTTTAACCAATAGATCTTTTTTCTGTTATCTTACACAAAACCAAAGAGTTCCATTTCCTCTTTGTTTCTCACTTATCTTTCTTTTACATGTTTGATCCTAGAGAGATGAGGAAAGACAATGAAACTGAAACCAAATGTGACCTTGTGTTTTAGCATACTGTGCAAAATGATATGGGAAAGAGGAGAGAGAGAAATAAGTTTAAATTTAAAAAGATGAACATCATCGTGGAATCTAGAGTGAACACTTTAACGTGGACTCTATCATCAAACCCTGAAAATGATAAAGTCTGTGGCTGTGGGTTCAGACTGAAACTAGGAAGATCTGAATGAATAAATTGTTACTTATGAGCAACATAAAGAGAGTAATTTGCAGAAAAGGTTTTCATTTCTGTCTGTAAACTACATCTTAGAAGTGCAGAACGTGTTCTATCTTACGTTTGTAAGTCTTCTTCTTTCCGTTAATATCATTATTCTGTTGAATATTTTTTGTTTCCTTCCATTTGTTGTTTGCCAAAATAGCTACAGACATCATCTGTTAGAATGCGGTCTTTTTCAGTTTACACAAATGGCGTGCAAATATTTTTTTGTCTTTTTTTTTTTTTTTTTTTTTTTTTTTGGTCCAAGAACTTACCCTGGTCTCTGTGTATAATCAACAAATACATTTTATCTCATCTGAACAGAGATCATTTGCCAGCTTGAAATGTCAACAAAATATATTACATTCCTGAAAATGGGGAGAGGAGAAGTGAACCCTTCAGTATCAGTAATCAGATCATATACACACCTGGCAGACGGTCAGCTTAAAGTAAATACTCTTCAAGGAGGAGAGAGGAGATAAACTACCTTTACTGAGTACAGACCTTGTGTCTGCCATTACCCGTGTAACTTACCAAAGGGGTAAAAAATAGATTCCGCATAAAATGATAAAAGGCAACACCTTTCTGTGTCCTTAGCTTATTTCGCTTAGCATAATGTACTGTACCAGGATGATTCCAGCAATTAATTTTTTCTGACATTCGAGAACTATTTTTGAAGGAAAGGACATGAATTGTCTATTTGAAATAATAGGAGACTTTGTGAAAAAATATTTCTTGTAATTTCAATTTCACTTCTAAGAAACCAGAGGTAAACTGGAAGGTACTTGATTTGCTCAGTATCTCACATTCTGCAAGCAACAAAGCCTAATAATTAAAATTAATATTAAAGCAGTAATAATGATAATGTTGTTAGTAGTAGCAGAAATATCTATAATTTATGAAGTTCTTAATGAGACAAGAATGTGCCACCCCTTTCCATGTACTATCTATGTAATTTTTATATTCCCTAGACAACAGGAGGAAACAGTGATTCAAGTAAATTAAGGCACTAGATATGTACACAGGGATTTACTTTTATCATTGGAGCTGACTGCTGACAAAGACTTGAATAACAGCCAATCACAATGTACTTTCCTTCAAAAGTAGTTCTCAAATGAATATCAGGAAAAATTTATTGCTGGAATCATCCTGGCACAGTACATTATGCTAAGTCAAATAAGCCAGGGGACACAGAAACGTACTGCATTATAGCGATTTTATGTGAAACCTTAAAAAGGTTGAACTCACAGAAACAGAGACTAGAAAGGTGATTGCCAGGTGATGGGGGTGGGAGAAAAAGGGAGATGGTTAATGGTGCAAAACTTTTGGTTATAATATGGACAAATTCTAGAGATTTAATGTATAGCATGGTGACTGTGGTTAACAATAATGTTTACTTGAAGTATGCTAAGAGTTCATCTTAGTGTTTCTCACACACACACATGCATTAAAAAAATAGTAAAAAATTAAATTGTTAACAGGTTTGTAGGTAATGCTGCTGTGGCGATTTGAGGACTTCATTTTGAGGACAATTGATTTAGACAATGGGATAATAGTTTTCTTTACTGTTATTTGCATGTAAATGTAATTTCTGGAGGAGGCAGGCACCTGGCCACTTCTAACTCTGTGTTACATTGACTCTGCCCTTCATGTGTGCATGTGGGTAATGCAGAAAAAAAAGGTTGACATTTAAGAGATTCAAGGTTTAAAAAAATAAATAAATAACAGAGAGAGAGAAAAAGCAATGAAGAAAATGGGCTTTGAAGGCATGCAGAGATTAGCTGAAAGCTGAGATATGCCCATTCCTAAATTTTTAATTCCAGGCAGATTATTTAAATTTTCACAATTCAATTTATATTTCTGCAAATCTGTGTAATAATCTCTAATTTTTTAGGGACATCGTGAAGATTAAAGAATATGCAATTTATTTTGATACATGAACTGTGGTAATCCAGACAATATATAGCAGCCATAAGTCATTCACCCTTCTAGTTCCCTGTTTGCTGAAAGAAAGAGTACAAAGCACTAAGTATATTTCATTTTAAAGCAGTCTATTAATTCTTAATTGAAGCCAATTGTGCATGACTTTACAGATAGTACAGAGTAAAAATAAATAAATGTGGTGAATTAAAATTGTATAATTATATTTAATTATCTTAAAGCCTCAACAATTAAAACAATACAAAAGCAAGTCACATATTGGGAGAAAATATTTCCAAAACACATATGTGACAAAGGACTTGAATCCAAAATACACGAAGAACTCTTTTTTTTTTTTTACGAAGAACTCTTAAAACTCAAAGATAAGAAAAGAACAACCCAGTTAAAAGGTGGGCAAATATCTGAACAAACACCTCACCAAAGAAAATATACAGATAGAAATAAACATATGAAAAAATGTCAGCATCCTATGTCAGCATCCGTAAGCATTTGCAAGTTAAAACAACAAATACCTATACACACCTATTAGAGTGGCTAAAATTCCAAATGCTGATCATGCCAAATGCTAATGACAATGTGGAGCAAGAGAGACTCTCATTCATTGCTGGTGGAAATGCAAAATGCTATGGACAACTTGAGAAGACAGTCTGACAGTCTCTTACAAAGCTAAGCATAGCCTTACCATATTATCTAGCAGTTGTTCTCTTAGGTATTTATCCAAATAAATTAAAATCATAAATCCACACAAAAATCTATACTTCAATGTTTACAGTAGCTTTATCCTGAATTGCCAAAAACTGGGAGCAAGCAACATGGCCTTCAATGGGAGAATGAATAAACACATTGAGGTATATTGAGACAATGGAATATTATTTCAAGATTAAACAAAATGAGCTCTCGAGCCAAAAACTACATGAGGGAAATCCTAAATGGATATTTGCTAAGTGAAGTTTAATTCTGAAAATTATACAGACTGTATAATTCCACTATAAGATAGTCCAGAAAAGGCAAATGTACAGAGACAGTAAAAATATCAGTGGAGAAAGATCAGTTGCTACCAGGGTTTGGGAGGAGAGAGGAAAGGCTGAGTGGATGTGGAGAAAAGGGATGTTTAAGTCAGTAAAAATGTTCTGCATACTGTGATGGTGAATATGTGATATTATCCAAACTCAGAGGATTGTACAGCACAGAAAGTGAATGTAAACTATGAACTTTAGTTAAAAATATTACCTCAGTGGGGCACGGTGGCTCATGCCTATAATCCCAGCACTTTGGAAGGCCAAGATGGGTGGATCACAAGTTCAGGAGATCAAGACCATCCTGGCCAACACGGTGAAACACCATCTCTACTAATAATACAAAAATTAGCCAAGTGCCTTGGCACACGCCTGTAATCCCAGCTACTTGGGAGACTGAGGCAGGAGAATCACTTGAATCCAGGAGGCGGAGGCTGCAGTGAGCCTAGATCATGCCACTGCACTCTAGACTAGGCGACTGAGTGAAACTCTGTCTCAAAAAAACAAAAAGTGGGAGGATCACTTGAACTCAGAAGGTCAAGATTAAAAAAAAAAAAAGAAAGAAATATGTTTAATTCTTTTTAACCCCATGTTTTCCAAACTTTTTTGGTTACTGACTGGACTCCTTTATCCCCTAAGAATTTCTATTAACATTCTGTGGGACACATTTTAGGTAATGTTGCATTGGACATTAAGTTTCCCTTAAACTACCTTCCAAAATTATTTGGACTGCTAGGATAATTATTTTTTCCTTTATTTAAGCATATATTTAAATATATATACTGATATTTATACTTACATTTGAATATATGTTTAATATAAGCTTAAGTAAAGGGAAAATAATCATCCCAGCAGTCTCATTACACAGGACTCTGCTCAAAACTCTACGGGTGTCTCCTATCACCATTACTCTTTGAAAAAAACAGACTAAAATCAGCATATTGGTGAATGCAAAGGTCATTTCTCAATTCTAATCTGGATAAACACTTCAACACTGTATTAGCCAGGGTTCTCTGTAGGATATATGTGTATATGAAGGGTAGTTTATTAGAGGAATTGACTCACGTGATCACAAGGTGAATTTGCAAACATGCCGTCTGCAAGCTGAGGAGCAAGGAAGCCAGGAGTGGACCAGCAAGATTCCCAAAACCTCAGAAGTAGGGAAGATGACAGTGCAGCCTTCAGACTCTGGCTGAAGGCCCGAGAGCCCCTGGCAAATCACTGATATAGGTCCAAGTGTCCAAAAGCTGAATAACAAAGTCTGATGTTGAAGGGCAGGTAGCGTCCAACACAGGAGAAAGATGAAGTCTGGAAGACTCAGCCAGTCTTTTCTTTCCAACTTCTGCCTGCTTTATGCTAGCCACACTGGCAGCTGATTAGATGGTGCCGACCTAGACTGAGGATGGGTCTGCCTCTCCCAGTCCACTGACTCAAATGTTAATCCAGGTTCCTACACAGGGTCAGTTCACTAATATGTGCCTTCCACAGTTTTTCTGCTGTACATATCAGGCAAAATGATTATTTTGTGATTATTTGACTAAAGTCTATTTTCACTGCCACAGTAGAACCCATTTGGCAAGGGTTTATATACCATTCTATGATTTGTTCACCTGCCTTAAAGCAGAATGACTGGCTCAGTTTTCAGCAAATATTTGTTGAGTTAATTAATTAAATTCTATGTCATAAATTCAGTACCTATAGGTATGCCGATCACATTAACTAGAGGAAAAAAGTTGATTCCATGAGGATCCAACATAGTGTAGGCAAAGAGCAGAAAACAACTAGTAGCTATCCTCTCAAGCTGGAAAGAGCAGGCCAAGAAAGCAAAAATTAAAAAAAAAAAAAAAAAAAAAAAAGCCGGCCGGGCACGGTGGCTCATGCTTGTAATCCCAGCACTTTGGGAGGCCGAGGCAGGTGGATCACGAGGTCAAGAGATCGAGAACATCCTGGTCAACAAGGTGAAACCCCGTCTCTACTAAAAATGCAAAAATTAGCTGGGCATGGTGCCGCGTGCCTGTAGTCCCAGCTACTCGGGAGGCTGAGGCAGGAGAATCGCTTGAACGCAGGAGGCGGAGGTTGCAGTGAGCCGAGATCTTGCCACTGCACTCCAGCCTGGGTAACAAGAGCGGAACTCCGTCTCAAAAAAAAAAAACCAAAAAAAAAAAAAAACCAAAACTAGAATCCAATTAGAAAAATCACAGGTGATTAAAAAATAAAAGGCAAAAACAGGCATTATTCCTTCTTTGCATATAACTATAATAGCATAAGATAACAGCCAATAATACATTCAGAACTACGGTGGGATGGTAATAATAGTACCTATCATGAAAGGCTAGGTGAGACCATTGCAAAATTAGATAAATAAGTACAACTAAAGCAGTTAGAAGAACCCCTGACAAATAATCAGCTCAGTATAAGTAATAGCAGTTTAAGAAGGGGTCAGCTGACAGTAGGTAGTAGTCCCACTAATTTCATTTTATTATATCCTCAGAAAGTGACCAAAAAGAATCATATATATATCATATATATATCTCACATATAAATATAGTCAAAATACAAAAACGACCTATCAGGTACTACCTATCAGCTATACATGTATATGTATATATATGCATAGCTGTTCATATTTTTCAGATAAGGAAACTGAAGATCAATCAACAAATTAATTATTTTATTCCAGTTCAGGAAAGCAGTTAGTGGAAGAGGTGAGATTTTACTCGAGTAGTTGACAATGCTTTTCCAGCTATTTCCATTATACTGTACTATTTTCCTTACAATTTATCAGCTTCCCAAAGGCAGAGATCCATTAAAATTTAAAGATATTACATTCCAATCAACATTTTCAAAATTCTTCATTTTTACTCACTTTTTTCTCTCACATAATATGGCATGTGTTTCAGCTCCAGTGGACAGGTTTCTACTTCCAAAGGTGTGAGACCTCCCTCTCAGGGTTCTCTATGTTCCTACGAGTGTTGTTTTCTATGACCATGTGCTCAGCCAACATAGAGCAATGATTATGCAGAAAATTTGCAGATTTGAAAGTTATTTAGGTAAAAATTTGTAACTATTAACTAGTAGGACAATAAACCATAAAATTAATAAAGTTAAAAGATTAGACCCATGTGCCAACTCCATGGATGAAGAAGCACAGAAACCCACATATTTAAGATTTTTTAATGTAGGAAAATCTGATTGGAATGTTAAGATTATAGGCCATTTTACAAGTGGGTATTATAATGATAAAAATCTATGATTTATATGATATTAGCATTTAGTTCAAAAGCAGATTTTATATGTACTTCTTATAGAATAGCCATTGACTCCTCTTTGCCTGTGTTACCTAAGAAATTAGTAATACATATTTTTAATCTTAAAAGTTGCTTGACTAAGGGAAGTTCTCCTGCACATTATAATTGCCTATAGATGGGTCTCATTACACAATGTACTCACATTAGGGGATTCAGTACTTTAACCTATATGGATAATGAAAATATGGACTCTATGGGGGCAGGGCTCCATCTGTCTTATTCACTACTGTTAGTCAGCACCAAGGACAGTGCCTGGCACTTGCTGGGCTCTATTATTATTTGTGGAACCAAGGAATACTGTGGAAAGGACAATTATAACTACATGTGAATAGTACTTTTCTACACAGATTTAGAATGTTGCCAAACAACTTCAGTAACAGACCAAATTATACAGTGTTAGCACTTTTAAATTTATCATTTTCTGTTGAAATTATTCTGTATGAACTCTCATTTGGTTAGGCTTTGTGTCCCACCCAACTCTCACCTTGAATTGTAATTCCCATAATCCCCATGTCTCAAGGGAGAGACTGGGTGGAGGTAACTGAAGCGTGAGAGCATTTTCCTCCATGCTGTCCTCATGATAGTGAGTGAGTTCTCATGAGATCTGATGGTTTTATAAAAAGAGCTCTTCCCCCTTCACTTGGCAGTTCTCCTTCCTACTGCCTAGTGAAGAAGGTACATTGCTTCCCCTTCACCTTCTGCTGTGATTGAAAGTTTCCTGATACCTCTCCAGCCATGCTGAACTGTGAGTCAATTAAACCTCTTTGCTTTATAAATGTTTTCAAAAAGGAAGAAATAAAAAGACTGTTATTTACAGTTATTTAATGACTCTGGGATTTCTGTTTTCTGACTAAGAACATTGACATTCTGTTATCTATATTTAATTCAAAGGCAACTTAACTGCATTATTATTAAGGAAATAAATATTCTTGGAAAAAGAAGAGGCAAGAATTACGATGTCTATTAGCATTTAGTATAATGTGAGAACTTTTGTTCTTAGATTTAAAAAAAAAAAAAAAAAGACATTGAAACATCTGGATTTCCACACATCCCAGCTCTGTCCCTCTGTGGCTGAGTGACCCTGGGCCCTTCATATGTATGTCCTTGGCACATAGTAAGCTTTCAATAAATATTAGCAGATTTTACTCTTATTTTTATTTTTCTGAAATGTCAAATTTGTTCTAGAAAGACTCTGAATGCCAAAGCAAAACCAGAAACTACCACACAATACCAGGTATTGTACAATTTAAAAGCAACTGGTTAGAAGAGGAAATTCCATGTAAAATGGTATTTAACTTTGGCACCTGTAGCCCTCTTTATTTTACTGTCCTTTTACATACTTCTTGGCAGGGACCTTGGTAGACGGCCAGAGTGGTGTGCTGGTTTCAGTGGGAACTGACAATTAGAACAGCATTTTAAATTAAACAAGTACATGGGTTGCTTGAGTGGATAATGGAAACCGAAAAGTGGCATGCAAAGCTGCCTATTACACACTGGCGGTGGAAGACAATTTCATGTTTCAGGGAAATAAAGTCAGGGCTGGACCGGTGGCTCACACCTGTAATCTCAGCACTTTGGGAGGCCAAGGCGGGAGGACTGCTTAAGCCCAGGAGTTCGAGATCAGCCTGGGCAACATAGTGAAACCTTCTCTATTAAAAATAAAATTTAAAAAAATCATCCATGTGTGGTGGGGCACGCCTGTGGTCCTGAGGTGGGAGGATCACTTGAGCCAGGGAGTTTGAGGCTGCAGTGAGCCATGCTCTCGCCACCACACTCCAGCCTGGGTGACAGAGCTAGACCCTGTCACAAACAAATAAGCAAATAAATGAGGGGCTTAGATTCTCCTTTGAAAATAAAGAAAAAGATTTCTCTTCCTTTCATCTCTTTTATCAGGACATTTTTCCTTCAATGGAAATCACATATACAATGACTTCAATGTTTAGTCTATGCTTTGAGTTTTTAATCTATGGTTCTCTAATGCATAATGTAATTCAGATTTAGGAAAAAGATTAAAAATGTTGGGCTGAATTCTGAAAACAATGTTCATTTTTCAGTGATTCTCTCACATTATGCATTAAGTATTTGCTGGTTAAATTAATATCTCACTGGGATGAAAAAAATTTCTCCTTTGAAACCTGAACAGATTATAAAAAATGAATCTACAATAATAAAAAGTTTGTTAAACATTTAAAAATTCAATGTTCATTGTTAATTGTCTGATTTACTTGACTAGTGTGAATCCTAATGAGATAAACTGATATAAAAGTGTGTCATATGCTCTTCAATAATTTTTGTAATTACTTAGTTATAATTAATGTATCAATAAAATGTGACTGGTAACAATTTGGTATAAGTTGTCAGATATTAACCTAGTATTCATTATGCTTGCATTAATCATGTTATTGTGGATATAAAATATTCTTTTAGAGGTATACATTCATTATTCTGAATGAACTGCAGCACTTTAATAGCTCCATTCTATAAAAGTACATAATTAATAGTTTTTCTTCTCTTGGAATATATATGCACATCAGTGAATGAACATAATTTTTTATTACATTTGTATCTCTTTAAATAGTCTTAGAGTTGAACTAATGTCATTAGCATTCACTAACTTGCACTGGGTTTTTTATAATGGTCCTGCTGAGAATGAACTTCAATTCACACATTTTAGACAGAGTTTGTTCATCTTTTATCGAAAGATTATGATTGCTTCCTAAATTTGCTATAGGCATTTCATTATTATTGCAAATAAGCTCAAAGCCATGCTTAAAATAGATTAGATGCATGTGGCTTAAATATTTGTATTTTTGTTGTTCGTTATTTTCTTGATAATTATAATTAAAAATGATTTTTTAACATGTCCATAAGTTGGCAGCTAAACCACCACATAATTTCAACTCCATGTATTTATAAATTTTTATCTCAAATATTTTTGCATCAAAAACTTAACCACAACTTACATTACATATTTAAATATTATGGCCAGATGCAGTGTCTCATGTCTGTAATCTGGACACTTTGGGAGGGCAAGAAGGGCAGATTGCCAAAGCTCAGGAATTTGAGACCAGCCGGGGTGATATGGTGAAACACTGTCTCTACTAAATACAAAAAATTAGCCAGGTGTGTCAGTATGTGCCTGCAGTTCCAGCTACAGGCTGATGCAGGA
Organism: Alouatta palliata; assembly: GCA_004027835.1. Taxonomy (NCBI): domain Eukaryota; kingdom Metazoa; phylum Chordata; class Mammalia; order Primates; family Atelidae; genus Alouatta; species Alouatta palliata. The sequence goes on from PVKV010010972.1 coordinate 14,957, forward strand.
GAATTGCTTGAATCTGGAAGGTGGAGGTCGTAGTGAGCCAAGATCGCACCACTGCACTCCAACAAGACTCTGGCTCCATAAATAAATAAATAAATAAAATTTAACCAAAACATATGAGTATATTTTTACATTTAATATATAGTTACATGGTAGATTAGTATTCTTGGACTACTGTAACAAAGTAGCACAAACTGGCTTACTTAAAATAACAGAAATTTACTGTTTCAGAGATCTGGGGACTAGAAATTTGAAATTGAGGTGTTGGTAAGGTTAATCCTTAAGAGAGCATTGAGGTCCTGCATTATTCCTTTCTTTGCACAATCCCATGAGAAAAATAATTATTGTCATCTTCATTGTTAGGATAAGGACATTGAAATACAGAGAAGTTAATAGCCTAACTAAGGTCTCATAGCAAAATGAATGATAGAATCAGGTTTTGAACCCACAATTGGACTCCAGAGTTCATGCTAGAAAGTCAAAATATGAGGAGCAGGAAAGGTGTCAGAATAATATTTAAAGTATGATTATGAAGGTTTGATGTCCTATCATTAACATTGTTCAGACAGAAAAGGTAAAATATTCTCATCTCAATAGGTACAAAAGCATTGAGAATATAAATTTGGTTTTACATATATTATGTACACATTTTATATTTTCTTTACTATTTTAAGCATATATAACATCTTATGTATATGACATGTGGTGTACATACATAATACATAAAGAGACCTACATTTATATTTTCAATTTTGTATGATTATATGTACATATAAACAACAAATATTTATATTGATAAAGAATACCTGGGTGAAAATGAAGTACAAAAGTAAAATACAGAAACTAAATTTTCTCAGACCAATCAACATGTATCCATCCAGTAGAAATATAATATGTATAGACAATCTTCTGAAAGCAATGAATTTTTGGTTTTGTAATATATAGCAAAGTACTGAAGTTGTTACTTCAAAGCAATCAAATGGAGGGATTTGAGCTGATATTCTAAAGCAATCAAATGTTTAAAAAAAAAGAACCGGCT
>PVKV010010972.1:16092-72944 GCA_004027835.1 Alouatta palliata
AGATCGAGACCATCCTGGTCAACATGGTGAAACCCCGTCTCTACTAAAAATACAAAAATTAGCTGGGCATGGTGGCACGTGCCTGTAGTCCCAGCTACTCGGGAGGCTGAGGCAGGAGAATTGCTTGAACCCAGGAGGCGGAGGTTGCGGTGAGCCGAGATCGCGCCATTGCACTCCAGCCTGGGTAACAAGAGCGACACTCCGTCTCAAAAAAAAAAAAAAAAAAAGAACCAATGGTCAAATATATTTTTTCCAAATCGTACGTATATAAATTATTAAGATTAAAAAAAGCTCTCAATAAAGCCTATTAAAATACATTAGTGAGGCCATGTACAATGGCTCACACTTGTAATCTCAGGGCTTTGAGAAGCAGAGACGAGAGAATCTCTTGAGTCCAGGAGTTCGAAACCAGACTGGACAACATACTGAGACCCTGTCTCTACAAAAAATAAAAAAATTTAAAAAAAAACTATATTAGTTCAACAAAGTTTTAAGGTTAGGGAAAATTTTTTTCCTGTAATTTGTTTACTAGTACTTTTGCTCTTATAGCATTAACAGCTTATTATAGTTTGATAATCATTCTGAACAACTAACCCTATATAAACAAGAAATCAAATCAAAAGAAACTGAAAGACTTTGCAATAATATTGATGACTGAACTGTATTTCACAAGCTCCAGAATCTTAATATTTCTACCTGTAATACTTGTAATGCTATTTTTCCTGTAAGCATCTCTCTAATAATATTTGCATATTCATCTCATTAATCTATGTTCCTTCTTTTAACATACTTTATAAGCTAGATTCATCTAAATGCTAATAAATAAAAATTGCAGTTTTTAAAATTATCCAGTGGTTTCAATACCAACAATACATTCAAACAAATTTACTGAAAGATGACTGAATAGAAAGTGTTTTAACATAGGAAGCCTTAAAAAAAAAAAACACACAAAGATTGCCAATAATGGACAATGTTAACTTTCTTACAAATGCTCTTTTGTTTCTAAACAAAAGCACAATTTGCCTTGTCCCTATAAATGTGTCATCTTAACAGCTCCTGAAAGAACAATAATTCACCCTTTCTTATACAGTGGAAAAAAAGTATTGAAGTTTAATTGAAAGAGGGGAAAACTAGCATAGGTTATATACAAAAGATCTCCAATGATATTCATGTAGAATCTTAGTCAAATGCTCTATAATATCAGAAACAAGGATAACCACTATTACCGTTCCTGTGTGGTATAAGACAAGATAACATTGTTAATATACCAAGATAAGAAAAACTAAAAATGTTAATAAAATGTAAAGATAAAGTAAAAGGTCCTATGACATGATTATATACATAGAAAATGGACACATTAACAAATTAACATTAAAAATGAAACTTACAGACATAAAAATCAACTGCATTTCTGCACACCATATATAATCAAACATGTAGTAGAAAATAAGATAGTATTTGCAAAAGTAACAAAATTATAAAGATCTGTTAAAAAGCATAAAGAACACCAAAAAAATGGAATGCCACACTTTGGCTTTGAATGAAATAATTCAACATTTTAAAATTTCAGTAACTGATTTTTTCAAAATTGATTTTTTTTTTCAAAAATTCAGTGCTGACAATGTAAATCTCTGAATATGTTTTTTCTAAAACTTGACAAATCCTATTTATAAATGTGTTCTGTAAGGATACATTCTGTAAGTAGTTAAATCAACTACACGAGGAAACTAAAACAGCTTTCCCACTGCCTGAGGACATTTTTAGATCATACCTCCTGTGATGGTTAATACTGTCACCCGACGGGATGAAGAATGCAAAGTATCATTCCTGGGTGTGTCTGTGAGAGTGGTGCCAAAGGAGATTAACATATTTGAGTCTGTGGACTGGGAAAGACAGACCCACCCTCAATCTGGATGGGCACCATCTAATCAGCTGCCAGTGCAGCTAGCATAAAGCAGGAAGAAGAAGCTGGAAAGAGCAGACTGGTCGAGTCTTCTGGCCTTCATCATTCCCCCGTGTTGAATGCTTCCTGATCTTGAACATCAGATTTAAAGCTCTGCAGTTTCTGGACGCTCGGACTTAACACCAGTGATTTTCCAGGGGCTCTCAGTCTTTCGCCACAGACTGAAGGTTGCACTGTTTGGCTTTTCCGCTTTTGAGGTTTTGGGTCTTGGACTGGCTTCCTTGCTCTTCAGCTTGCAGGTGGTCTATTGTGGGACTTCACCTTGTGATTGTGTGAGTCAATACTTCTTAATAAACTCCCGTTCATCTGTACAGCTATCCTATTAGTTCTGTCTCCCTTGAGAACCCTGACTAATACATTTCCCCATTTCCTGTTGTTATATATAATCATGTGAATAAGTGTAGCCAATAAAATGAGAACAAAAGTGACATATGCCACTTTGGGGCTCTAGCAGCTGATTGTCAGTACATTGGTCGCTGGCATTCTTTTCCCTTGCCATGGTGATGTGGGAGCACCTGCTCAGGTTGACAGTACTATGAAATGGTAGCATGTTATCCATCATTGTCACTTCCAATTCGCAGAAAGAAAGAGCCCCTCTGAATCAAAGGGTGGGTATACCTCATCAACAAAACTAAACCATTGTTTGTCTAGCACTGAAAGATTCGACAATTGCTTGCTACCACAGTGTAACATTAAGCTGCTCAACAAGTGGATTTCTTCAGATTTTAGGAGATTTCTTTAAATTTGTGGGGAATTTCCAACAAGAGGCCTAGGCATACTATAAAATAATAAGGAACAGTAAGATGAGGCAAAAATATTAATGGGAAAAAGTAAAACCCTCAGAAAGAGTCGAAGGTACACATAGACACTTAATAGGTGGTAAAATTAGCAGCAACAGTAAATGAGGAAGTGAGATGCTATTTCAGCAGATGTCTCACTTAATTGAGAACATTAAAACTGAAGCCTGTCTTACACCATGACTAAAAGTGGATTTGAAGTGCATTATAGTATGAATGTGAAAGGTAAAACTACATATTGATTAGGAGAAAATATAGAGAAGAGGAAGAGGTATTTGCAGCTTGGAGGAGAGAAATCCTAAAAAAAAAAAAAAAAAAAAAAGAAAAGAAAGAAAGAAAGAAAAAGAAAAGAAAGACCCAAATAACCCAAACTGATGATTTTGATTCCGTCAAGAAAGGATTTCACTTAAACAAAAGACACCCAAGAAAAGTTAGCGGAGAGATAACAGGTTGGGAAAAAAATAATATTTATAATATCAGAAATTTCAAGGGATTAATTTTTAGAATAAAAAGAACCTTTTATATCAACTTGAAAAATATATAAAACTGAAAGAAAAACATGACAGATTATAAAAAGGCAACTACAACTACGTGATTAATAAGTATATGATAAGACGTGAAAATTTGATGAGACAATGCAAATGAAATAATCAATAAGAGAGCTTTAGGTTGACAAAATTTAGAAAGTTGGACAAAGCCATATGTTGGAAAATAAATTAAGGGAAACAGCAAAACTTGTATACTATTGATAGAAGTATAATGTGAAGATGATCTGGAGAAAATATGATAGTACTTACAAAATTTAAATGATTTTACATCCAATGACACATCTATATCTTGAGGTGTAATCAAGGGTCCCTGAGGAAACATGAATCAGTGTTTCCTGCATGATTATTTGTGGTGGAAGGAATTACAAGACCTTAGCATTCTGGAAACATACCTCTGGGGAGAGGATAAAAAAGTAGGCTAAAGAGATAGTGTAGATTATTACTTAGCAATTAAAAACTGCAAACTCAGTATGTGTCCAGTGACATAATTAAACAATAAAAATCACTCCTCATTGAAAGAAACAAAAGAAGGTATTTTGCACAATATTATTATACAAGTTCATAAGGCATAAATACTGTATATTTTGTAACAAGTGAATTTATAATGATGGTAGGAGTATTAAGATTGTAAAATAGGGATTAAAATTTTAAAAAATTAAAAGGCTTTATAGGATCCAACAATGATTACATGCCATAAATTACCTTGTGCAATAATTCCTAAAATCCATGAATGTTTTATATTTGAATAATTTCTCCATTTAATAATATAAATTTTCATAACAGAAGCAAAAAGCTTGAACATTGGATATGTTTATGTAGTTTAAACTTGAGTAGACACAGGCCCAAATTAGACCTAACATTTGTAGATCAAGCATTGATTGATGATTTTACACTATCATTGTATGTCAGCAAGTTACCAAATCAAAAAGGCAACTTGATCAATCTTATAATACAATAAATCCAAAGTCACTGATAAGCAGTCTTTGAAAAGAAAACTTGAATGTACTGTTAATATTGAGTGCCAATGTGATGGGATTAAAGAATGCAAAGCTTTATAGGACCCAACAATGATTACATGCCAAAAATTACCTTGTGGAATCATAAGGTAGGCATAAAATAAAAATATACATTCACCAAATGAGAAGGGGATTAGTGGTTCTAAGAATCATGGTAGTGAGCAATGGACTTTCACATGAGCACCACTTCAACCATTCTGTTTACTGGTACAAGGCTGTATTTTACCCAAACCATTTTACATAAGCGAACAATACAGTCCAGAATAGTTGACTTCTTGTAGTGCCAGCATTCCCCAGGGATTATCTCCACTACTGATTCAATATTGTTTCTTCTCCATCCACTGGATTACTCAGAGATTTCAGAGATAAATCTATAGCTCTATGTCATGACCAGTGGAAGATACCAGATTAAAGTAACTAAAATCTGTTTCCCATAGCTTTAAAAAATTTCTTGAGCTAGCTTGACACACATAATTTCCCAAATCAAAGTGACTCTAACATAAGATGGGTCAGTCTTTTCTGTGCCTTCTGTGCCCACTCCAGGCTGCTAACACAGTAGCACAAATGATGTGAATCCTGATTTCAATTCTTACCTACCTTCACTCTTTGCTGCAGAACCTTAGGTTATTCCCCAGTTTCTCTGCATTGTGCCAATAAAATAAAAGTCCCACCATGTGGCACAAAGTCTGTCTAACCTTCTCCTCCTGAGAGGCTCATATATCACAGTTGTTGTGTTAGTTTTCATCATTCAAGAGGCTGGCCCAAAGCTGGGAATAAATGTGTCAGAGAATTACCGGAGAATAAAAATTGTATAGGGAAATGAGAAATAAATCAATGGAGGCTGAAGAGCTGTCTGACCACTAAGGTCAGGTCTGAACACGATGAAGGGAAGGTGAAATAATTTTGAAAGAAGGTCTTATAGAAGTGCATTGCAATCTATTGATAAGTGATATTGGCAGACAGGAATAGCAAACGTATACCCAGAACGTGAGATACTTAACCTAGTTGTCTCTAAAAGTTTTGTAATCATTAGTTAAATATATGTCATCTCCTATTCATTGTTTTTGTGTGATCAATAAATCTGTTACAAACCCAACTACTCATTTCTTTCCTATTCATACTTTGCCTGTTTCAATGTGTATGGAATGAGCCATGTAAAGCTATCATCATCAATGTTTTATATTAATCTGATAATATTAAATATTTTTTAACTTAAAAAAAAAAAACCTTTCTGGCATTTTTTCCCCATACCTAGACAGGAATGGCAAACCTATAACCAGAATAGGCATCCATTCTTGTAAGACTGATTCAAGGGCCCCAGGAAGAAAGGGACCCAATTTAGTCAATCTACTACAAAGTGGATGCTTGCTTTTCCAAAGGTATAGAGCTATAAAAAAGACCCAGTGTTGGTCTCCATGTTGATCAATTGGACATTCAAAGACAGCAGTATCTATATCAGCCTTGGTAAGTGAGAGTCCATGTCACTGAGCCCATGCATCGCTCCCATCTCTGCTAGCATGGAAACTCCACCTGCGAATCCACAGCTCCAATTTAGAGGCATCTTACAACAGAGGTTGGCAAACGCCTACTGGCCATGTCATTTTGTCCATTTGGTTGTTCAATGCCTCTTCCATTGTAGACATTTTCTCGCAGGTGACAAACTATGACTATATTCGTTTTCTAATGCTCCTCTGAAAAATTACCATAAAATTAGTGACTTCAAACAAATTCACTCCTACACTTTTGGGAAGCGTGAGAAATCTGACTTGAATCTTAGAAAGCTCTTACAAAGTGTTGCTAGGGCTGGTTCCTACTGGAGGCTCTAAAGGAGAAGCAGTTTCCTCTTTTCCAGCTTCTGGCTGTATTCCTTCCGTTCTTTGCTCCATGGTCCTTTCCTCCACCTTCAAAGCCAGCAACTTGGTGTCTTCCAGCATGTCTCTTTTTTCACTGTCCTATTGCCTACTCCTCTTCTGTAAGCAAATCTCTTTTTGCACTCCTTTTATAAGGACACTTGTGGTTGCATTTAGGGTCTACTGGATAATTAGGGATTATCTGCCTATTTCAAAATCCTTAACTTAAGTCTGGGACAGTCACTTTTGTCGTATAAAATAACAATCAGAGGTTACAGATTGTTATATTTGGCAGCCATTTTTCTGTCTAACACAGTGGCACAAATTTGTTCCACTTTGCATGCATTACCATGTTCATTCACATGCCTCTACAGCAGACCTCCAGATTCTTACATTCCAAGCCCCTGAGTAGGCATCCAGGCCATTGGCCACTGCTTAGAAAACTGCATGTATTCTCACCTCAGGTCGCTTTTCCTTCCCCATCAAAACAGTGAGCAAGAGCACTGCTTTACACCACCAGCATGGAGAAGGCTTTTCTTCTCCATTGTGTTTTAAAGCCATACCCAAATGTGGCTGTAATATTGACTGTGTTCAGTTTACAGCCATGAATCAAACTGACCCATCTATAAACTGAGTTTCTTTTTTTTCTCTCTTCTTTCACCTTGTTGTAAAACAACAACAAAACCTACATATAGACCTAAGTACAAGGTGGGAGAAGAGAATCAAGGAAATTCTGGGGAGTGGCATGAAGATCTGGGCCATGTACTCATGAGATTTACTCATATCCAGTGCTCCTGCCAGAGCTCTATCTCAGAGACATCATTTCTTCATATCTATGTTATGCGGGATTGCTGTGGGGCATAGGCAGCTTTTGAGCTGGTGAGTCAGCCAGAACTCAACACATAAGGAACAGTTCCAGATCCATTGTCATTTGGTGATCAGCGACCAAGCATTCTGTCTCTACCAGGGCCCTTTGACATGCCAGGAGCCGTTTTTTAACAGGTGTGTAATGCTCTGCTGAAGATGGCATGACCATGCTCCAGTGTTCTTAGGGCTTGGATACTAATTCCTCCATGAAGGCTTGATGTGACACCCAAACAGCATCTTTGTATACCACTGTCATCTCCAACACCATCAGTTCTGCCAGGCTAAGGGCCAGGGCTGTGTACACTAAACTATGGACCTGTTGGAGCCCTTTCCTAGTAAAGGCTCCATTCACCACTAGCTGAATTCCATGTCACTTTATTTCTGCAATGTACAATATTCCTCTGTGTGAAACATTTCACCCCAAAAAGGCCTGCCTGGTTCTGTGCTTCCATATTTTTATGTGACCAGGAATACAAGATCCCACCATTTCTTCCTTTTAGAGGCTATCTTGGCATGCCCCTGACCATTGAACTTTTACAAACTTCACTGAAAGGATAGGTCCATGAATCCTTATGTATCTCCCATCCACTGCAGCACAAGGACGCCAGGATACTAACCCATATCCTCCGGGGCATCCATCCAGATGTGTCTATCCCATATTTCTGGGTTTCAGGTTTTCTCAGTCAGAATCCTAAACTTAGAAAACAGATCTGTCTTGGCCAAGCCTTTAAACACCTCTGCAGCTCTTCATCTCCTTCAAATATTGTATTTGTTCCTCAGTTGTTTCCACCATTGCACTGCAGGAGATACAGATGTAATTGCATGTTACCAAAGAAACCCTCTGAGTCTCACATTTAGTCATTCACTGCTTTTTAATGGCTCTCAGGATTTTGTTAGTCCTAGTAGAATATCAATACAACTTAAGCAGAATCCAAGCACCTTTACAGTCTTTGTAGGATTTGTTCCTTCGTATCTTTTATTCATTGCACCAGCAAGAGCCCTCCTCTCCACTGGGTTATTTCCCCAAGTCACCTCCAGTGGACCCTTTAGCAAATAGATAACAAATAGGCTACGGATTTCCTTTGTCTTCTATACCACTCAGAATGGTGTGTGCTTTCTGTTTTGCTTGTTTTGTTTTTCCTGCCAGCCATCAGTGAGTGTGTTGGTCCACTTTGCATTGCTAAAAAGGAATACGTGAGGCTGGGATACGAAATCATTGTGCAGAAATCACAAGCATTCCTATACACCACTAACAGACAGAGAGCCAAATCAAGAGCAAACTCCCATTCACATGGCTACAAGAATAAAATACCTAGGAATACAACTGGCAAAGGAGGTAAAGGACTTCTTCAAGGAGAACTGTAAACTACTGCTCAAGGAAATAAGAGAAGACACAAAGATGGAAAAACATTCCATGCTCATGGTTAGGAAGAATCAATATTGTGAAAGTGGCCATACTGTCCAAAGTAATTTATAGATTTAATGCTATTACCATCAAACTACCAATGACCTTCTTCACAGAACTGGAAAAAACCACCTTAAATGAAACCAAAAAAGAGTCCTCATAGCCAAGACAATCCTAAACAAAAAGAACAAAGCTGGTGGCATCACACTGCCAGACTTCAAGCTATACTACAAGGCAACGGTAATCAAAACAGCATGGTACTGGTATCAAAACAGAGACATAGACCAATGGAACAGAACAGAGGCCTCTGGAGCAACACCACACATCTACAACCATCTGATCTTTGACAAACCTGACAAAAACAAGAAATGGGGTAAGGATCCCCTGTTTAATAAATGGTGTTGGGAAAAATGGCTAGCCATGTGCAGAAAGCAGAAACTGGACCCCTTCCTGACACCTTACACTAAAATTAACTCCAGATGGATTAAGGACTGAAACATAAGACCTAACACCATAAAAACACTAGAAGAAAACCTAGGCAAAACCATTCAGGACATAGGCATAGGCAAGGACTTCATGACTAAAATACCAAAAGCAATGGCAACAAAAGCCAAAATAGACAAATGGAATCTAATTAAACTTCAGAGCTTCTGTACAGCAAAAGAAACAATCATTAGAGAGAATTGGCAATCAACAGAATGGGAAAAAATTTTTGCAATCTACTCATCTGACAAAGGGCTAATATCCAGAATTTATAAAGAACTAAAACAGATTTACAAGAAAAAAAACAAGCAAACCCATCCAAAAGTGGGCAAAGGATATGAACAGACACTTTTCAAAAGAAGACATATATGAGGCCAACAAACATGAAAAATGCTCATCAGCGCTGGTCATTAGAGAAATGCAAATCAAAACCACATTGAGATACAATCTCATGCCAGTTAGAATGGTGATCATTAAAAAATCTGGAGACAACAGATGCTGGAGAGGATGTGGAGAAATAGCATCACTTTTATACTGTTGGTGGGAGTGTAAATGAATTCAACCATTGTGGAAGACAGTGTGGCGATTCCTCAAGGACCTAGAAATAGAAATTCCATTTGACCCAGCAATTCCATTACTGGGCATATACCCAAAGGACTACAAATCTTTCTATTATAAAGACATATGCACACGTATGTTCATCAACGTACTGTTTACAATAGCAAAGATCTGGAACCAACCCAAATGCCCATGAATGATAGACTGGACAAAGAAAATGTGGCACATATACACCATGGAATACTATGCAGCCATAAAAAACGATGAGTTCCTGTCCTTTGTAGGGACATGGATGAACCTGGAAACCATCATTCTCAGCAAACTGACACAAGACCAGAAAATCAAACACTGCATGTCCTCACTCATAGGCTGGTGTTGAACAATGAGAACACTTGGACACAAAGAGGGGAATAATCACACACTGGAGTCCATTGTGGGGGGGCTATGGGAGGGATAGAGGGAGGGAGGGTGGAGGAGGGATAATGTGGGGAGACATGTCAGGTATAGGTGATAGGGGGGATGATGGCAACAAACCACCTTGCCATGAATGTACCTATGCAACAATCTTGCATGGTCTGCACATATACCCCAGAATCTAAAGTACAATTAAAAAAAAAGAAGTTTATTTGGCTCACAGTTCTGCAGGCTGTACACGAATAACGCCAGCAACTACTGGACCTCAGGCATCTTTTACGCATGGCAGAAGGTGGAAGGGGAGCAGGTGTGTCACATGGCAAGTGAGGGAGCAAGAGAGATGTCAGGTTCCTTTAAACAACCAACTCTCACGTGAACTAATAGAGTGAGAACTCACTCGTTATCATGGGGAAGGCACCAAGACATTCATGAGGGATCCACCCCAATGGCCAAAGCAGCACCTGCCAGCCCCCACCTCCACAATTGGGGATTGAATTTAAACATGAGATTTGGAAGGGACAAATATCCAAACCGTATAGTCAGCCAGTTCTAGTAACTACCCACACTGCCTGTGTTCCAGAACCACGCCAGCTATTTACAAGGAAGATAGCTGTGAGAAAAAATGGAAAGGGAATCCAGAAGAGACTAAATAGTCATTCAACATAAATGAAAATCTGCTCCCTGAGAAAGAGACAGGGAAAAAGGAGAAGATTCATAGAAAGAGACGTAGACTCCAGTGCATTTCTAAGAAAGTTCAGACAAGTTCAAAGGCAAGTCCTTGAGCTAGAGTCACTTGTCAGAGGAGTTTCTGTCTCACAGGAATGGATCTTTCTTAGTAACAAGACTCTGCTCTGTCAGTGATCAAGAACATTGTGTTGGAAGCGTGGCTACTTTGTAAGCCTAGTGGTAGATTCAGAGACGTCAGTTACATCAGTTAATAAAGTCATAAGTCAATTAAGAAGACTTGAGAGGCCGATATTAATGGTTACCACAACCAGCAACTTCAAAAAAGCACTCTGTGGAAAACATGCAGCAGCTACAGAATTGCTTTGTGTCTCATTTTTTTCTGAACAAAGAAGGGTTTTGAAGATGTAAGTTTCTTGCTCATGGGCCCCACAATGTTATATTCTGTTCCTGCAGCTGCACAAACTGCTTCCCTCTTCTTTATTGTAAAGCAATCTTCTTGAAAACAGATGTGTCAGGAAGGAATGAAAACTCTCTCTTCTATTCAAAGTTGCATTTGTAAGAGATTCATATTCAGTGTAATCTTAAGAATTCATTTTTCCTTTTTAAAATTTTAACTTTTAATTACACCATTCCAAGCACAAGTGAAAAGGAATTTCTCACTGAACTACCATTTTCTATCCACAGGCCATTTTTATTTACCCCTCAATCCCCATCAATCTGGTTCAATTCTTTTATGCATGTGCACTCACACAGAGCAGTAGAAGAATATAAAGGGATGTGATTATGAAATACATTGTCACAAAGCTGCAATAAATTATTCCCCTCTCCCCGTCGCTTTGCCTACACTTTGCAAAATTGGGCTGAATAATATTAGAGATGCGGAGTTCTGTGCTCTATTAATTTATATAATACCTTGTTTCTTTGCCTCTCCTCGTCACTTTGCCTACATTTTGCAAAATTGGGCTGAATAGTATAAGAGATGTGGAGTTCTACGCTCTACTAATGTATATAATACCTTGTTTCTATCTTTTCTACCTTTTCCATCTACTTAGTACCCCTGCCTTCTACTTAGGTCTACTGTTATTCGTGGGGGATTAACAAGAACTTTTGTAACTTTTTAGGTTAACTTAAAGTAATTTTATAGAACACTGATGGAATAGTCATCTAAGCAAAATTTGAGGATGTGACTGATTTTCCTTCCTAATACTCCTGACAAGTATATACTCACACTCGTAACTGGAGGTTGTCCTTCAAATAGCATATACCTATTACCACTCTTTATTCACTCTTTTCATTACCGTGAATGATAATCAATCCTTCCCAGGTCTTGAGGCATAGAGCAACAACATAGGGCCAAATCAAAAACAAGTGGAATTATTCTTCACAATTCCTCCATTTCCTCACCCAGCCACGCTCCATTGACTTGATGCAGGCTTCCCCGGCTTCATTGCTTTTCTGATCCCAGCTCCCTGACGTCCACATCATACCCACAGACTTTTCTGCAAATTTCCAGAACATCCTAATGAAATTACTTCAGTTTTCCTCTGCTATTATTTATCAAAGCCTCATCATTACAAGCTGAGGAGGACAAGCCTCTATGTCGAGGTGACCTAAAAACAGAGCCCTGAAGGAAGTTAAGACATCACATAGCTGTTATGGCAATTGTTTGGGAAGATGTCCTAACTCTCCTCTTCCATTCACCTGTGTGTGAAATTGACATTCCAGATCTTCCCATAAATAGGTAGCATCTATTTTCCTATTTTTTGTCACTTACTTTGAAAAATAAAATACAACCCGGTAATATTGTGGCAGTTTAGAGGCCCAGGCTTTAAGAGGTCTTCTATAATTTTACTCTCTCTCTCTCTCTCCTCTCTCTCTCTCTCTCTGTCTCTCTCTCTCTGTCTCTCTGTCTTTCTCTCTCTCTCTCTGAAATTTTAACAAGAGTCCTTGTGAACAAGCCTCAGATTGCCTGCTGGAGAATGAAAAACCATATGCATTAAAATTAATAGATCCTAATGATGTCTTTCTAGATTATCCATCCCGATTCCCAGCACACTCTGGCAGCTGAATGCAGCACATGAGTAAATTTAACGAGGACAGAAGAATCACGTAACTGAACCTCTGCCATATTTTTAATATGCATAATTGTGAGTTAGTAGATGGATGTTGTTTTAGCATCATATTTTACAATGCTTTGTTACACAACAGAGCTAACTGATACACTGTGGGAAGAAACTTTCAGACAAAAGTTATATCAAAGGTCTTAAAGTAGTAGTGTTTTGGTGAGATATAACAGAGTTTATAATAAGACTTTTGGATTTTATTCACTATGTCACTGGAGATTTTTGAGCTGAGTAGTGGGTCAATGTGCAAAACTGTAATTTTAAATCACCAGGAAATTGAACTACTGTCATTTATGAAGAGAAACTGTAACTGTAAGTTTTTGATCAGAGAATACAAAATATTTACATGGATATAGTCGACAGTATAGTAATACATGAAGACATCTGTTATATATTCTAATGATTTAATAAATATCCATGTTTTATTCACTTTTTAAGCATAGTCTTATAAATATTTTCTCCCTTATGAAGCATATTTATGTGAAAGACAAGCTCTATAAACCAGAGTAGAATTCCACCCCTCATTATTTTTCACATTCTTGCTATTTAAAGAAGCATAATAAAATGGGACATTGACAAATGCTTTGAGTCAAACAACTTAAATACACTTTCTAAACAGATGCCTCTTCATATCAACTAAATGTGCAGTTTTCTTTCAAGAATCTTTCAAAGAAAAATTCATGTACAAAAATAATTTCTTACACATTCACATAAATTGTCCATTACATAAAATTAGTAAAATTTTCTGCTCAGTGGAATAAAATAACAATGTATGTGATGTATAACAGGAACCATAAACACTACCAAAAATCAATATAATACATGTTGGATAGCAAAATAATGGCCCATGTATAAGTAGATTCTTGAACATTTATCATGAAAAGAAGCTAAATCTATCTCTTTAAGGTGTTTTAGAATAGAAAAATAAAGTTTATTTTCTGTCAAAAAGCTGACATTTATTACAATGCTTTGGAAATTTGTTATCTTAGCAAGAATAGAAGACTTAAACCTCAGTTTGAAAATACAATATTTTAAAACAGGCCAGATTACTAAATATATTTAAATATATTTCATCCCTACAAAATACATTTTTATTACAATAATAATTTATTCATTTTTGATAGTGATGAGTTTATATAGTAACTCAGAAGTTTCAAGCCAGTATTCTAATAACACAGTAGTCAATGCATTCGTATGCAAAAGGTCATAGAAAATGACTTTTTATTTCAGTATGAAATGCAAACATGGTCTTTAAATATTGGAAAAATTTTGTGACCTCATAACATAAAATCAGACAGTCACTGAGGGCCTAACATAAAAAACACTGTCAAATTACTTAATGAATACAATGTACATTATTCAGGTAATGAAAGTATGAAACACCTAGACTTCACCACTACGCAATACACCCATGTAACAAAATTGCCCTTGTACCCCTTAAATTTATAAAAATAAATAAACAAAAAATAAATAAAAAGCATTCTCAGACTAAGCAAAACTACTAAGGTTTTAGTACAGATAATTTAAATTAATATTAGCAAACATCTTTTTTATTACATTGTCAAGTCAAAATGCATTTTAAGTAAAGAAATAAACTATTATATTCTATCATCTTTTTAATGAACCGTAAAGTTTAGATGAACTATAGTGTTCATCTACGCAATAAACAAAGCAGAATTTCTAGTTTACCTGGAATGTATAATCACATGACTGGCTTCAGGCCAATGGAATGTGTGTCCATTCCGACTATAATAGTCCTTTTTCATGCTGCTGATAAAGACATACCTAAGACTTGGCAATTTACAAAAGAAAGAGGTTTAATGGACTTACAGTTCCACATGGCTGGAGAGGCCTCGCTATCATGGCAGAAGGTGAAAGACATGTCTCACAGGTAGCAGACAAGAGAAGAGAGCTTGTGCAGGAGAACTCCCCCTTATAAAAACCATCAGATCTTGTGCAACTTATTCACTAACACGAGAACAGCATGGGAAAGACTTGCCCCATGATTCAACTACCTTACAACAGGCCCTTCCACACACAAGGGAATTCAAGATGAGATTTGGGTAGGGATATAGCCAAACCACATCATTTCACCCCAGCTCCTCTCAAATTTCATGCCCTCATAGTTCAAAACCAATCATGCCTTCCCAACAGTCCCCCAAAGTCTTAACTTATTTTAGAATTAACTCAAAAGTCCATAGTCATCTGAGACAAGGCAAGTCCCTCCTTCTTATGAGCTTTGAAAATCAAAGGCAAGTAAGTTACCTCCTAGATAAAATTGGGATATAGACATTGGGTAAATACGTCCGTTTGAAATGGGAGAAATTGGCCCAAAAAAGGGTCCACAGGCTGCAGACAAGTCTGAAATCCAGTGAGGTAGTCAAATCTTAAAGCACCAAAATGATCTCCTTTGACTTAAGGTCTCACATCCGGGTCATGCTGATGTAAGAGGTGGGTTTCCATGGTCTTGGACAGCTCTGTCGCTGTGGCTTGCAGGGTACAGCCTCCTTCCTGGCTGCCTTCACAGGCTGGCATTGAGTGTCTGTGGCTTTTTCAGGTGCATGCTGCAAGCTGTCAGTAGATCTACCATTTTGGGGTCTGGAGGACCGCAGCCCTCTTCTCACAGCCTCACTAGACAATGCTCCAGTAGGGAAACTGTGGGGGCTCTGACCTCACATTTCCCTTCCACACTGCCCGAGCAGAGGTTCTCCATGAAGGCACCACCCCTGAGGCAAACTTCTGCCTGGGATTCTAGGCATTTTCATACATCTTCTGAAATCTAGGTGGACATTTATGAACCTCAGTTCTTGACTTCTGTGCACTCACAGGCACAACACCATATGGAAGCTGCCAAGGCTTGGGGCTTACACCCTCTGAAGTTACACCACCTCAAGCTCTATATTAGCTCCTTTCAGCCATGGCTGGAGCAGCTAAGATGCAGAACACAAAATCCGTAAGCTGCACATATCATGGGGACCCAGGGCCGAGCCCAATAAGCCACTTTTTCCTCCTTGTCTCCAGACTATGATGGGAGTGACTACTGTGAAGACCTCTGACAGGCTCTGTAGATATTTTCCCAACTGTCTTGGGGATTAACATTAAGCTCCTCATTACTTATGCAAATATCTGCAGCCAGCTTGAATTTCTCCTCAGAAAATGGTGTCTTATTTTCTATCACATTGTCAGGCTGCAACTTTTTCAAACTTTTATGCTGTTTCCTTTATAAAACTGAATAGCACCCAAGTCATTTCTTGAATGCTTTGTTTCTTAGGAATTTCTTCCACCAGATATTCTAAATCAGCTTCTCAAGTTCAAAGTTCCACAAATCTCTAGAACAAGGGCAAAATGCCTCCAGTCTCTGCCAAAACATAACAAGAATCACATTTGCTCCAGTTCCCAACAAGGTCCTCATGTCCATCTGAGACCACCTCAACCTAGATTTTATTGTCTACATCATTATCAGCATTTTGGGTAAAGTCATTCAGCAAGTCTCTATGAAGTTCCAACTTTCCCACATTTTCCTGTCTTTTTATGAGCCCTCCATACTGTTCCAAACCCTGCCTACTACCCAGTCCCAAAGTCACTTCTAGATTTTCATGTATCTTTTCAGTAGCACCTCACTATACTGTTACCAGTTTACTGTATTATTCTGTTTTCATGCTACTAGTAAAGACGTATCCAAGATTGCACAATTTTCAAAGAAAGAGGTTTAATGGACTTACAGTTCCACATGACTGAGGAGGTCTCACAATCATGGCAGAAAGTGAAAGGCATGTCTTACAAGGCAGCAGACAAGAGAAGAGAGCTTGTGCAGGGAAACTCCGCCTTGTAAAACCATCATATCTTGTGAGATTTATTCACTATCACAAGAACAGCATGAGAAAAACCTGCCCCCGTTATTCAACTATCCCTTCACCAGCTGTCTCCTACAACACATGGGAATTTAAGATGAGATTTGGGTGGGGACACAGCCAAACCAATATATCCTATGAAATATTCCCATGGATAACGCTCTTTTTTATTTGTCTCCTACACTTGTCAGATGCGTATGAACACAGTGGTCTTTATGGCCATAAATTGAAGATAGTGGAGACATGGAAGAAGGAGGAGGGGGGAAGAGGGGGGGAAGAGGGGGAGAAGGAGGAGAAGGAGGAGAATAAGGAGAAGAAGGAGGAGAAGAAGAAAGGAAGAAGAAGAAGGAGGAGGAGGAGGAGGAGGAGAAGGAGAAGGAGAAGGAGAAGGAGAAGAAGGAGAAGGAGAAGGAGAAGGAGGAGGAGAAGGAGAAAGAATTATCATCAATCTGGAGTCCTACATCTACCACTTGGGGAAGTGCTGCCCACTGATAATGAATACATACTTAGAGTTCCACAACAGATAATCTTATTTGAATCTTGCCTCATAAATTTCAAGGTGTGCTTTTTTCTGGCACTAGCATATGAAATATATTACATTGTTTTATTGAGGAAAAGAGACATTTGTGATTTCTAAGAAGAAATATATCATTATTAATCATTGACATCATGCCAACTACATAAATTTAAAATAGGTAGACGTTATAACAACACAGGATGTATCTTATATATTTGATGCCAATTAAAATAGCAAATTCAGACAGACCCTTACACATATAAACTTATTTCTGCAAATTTAAAATATAAATGTAAGTTAGTTATCTGATTGAGAATTTTTATAACTTGTTTTAGGAGCCATAAATGTATATATTTGTGTGTGTCTGTGTGTGTGTGTGTGTGTGTGTGTAAGAGCAGATATAACTGGGTTAAGATTCTTCTGTTGACTTAAATAAGATTTGCGTTTTCTCTATACAAATTAAACATATCCATAATTACCTACTTGCCTAATAAAACCATTTGAGAGAATAAAAATTCATCCAGATAAATTAGAAAATCTTATGTCAATTAGAAAATCTTATGTCAATTGTACATAATTTCAATTTATCACTTTGCTTTGACTGTCATATATCTGGATTCCTAATTAGGGAAAAAGAATCAGGCTGGCAAGACCAAGGGAAAGCAAAGAGAAAAGGCAGATAACCTATAGGTTTGCCTTTCTTGATGGTCCAGGACATACAATCCTACTGCACAGGTAATGTATATAACTTACAATCTTCCCACACCCAGCTTAACATCAAATACTTCAATTTATCATCAAATGCCTTGGCTGATAGAAAAATGCAAGGTGGCTCCCTGCAACCTTGGCATTCTCAGTGCTGCATGTAGCTCTTCAGTGCAAGTTACAGCCTATAAAATGCCCAACAAGCCTTTGTTTCCTGGCAGGCAGCTCCTCTTCTGCTGACCTACCTGTTGCCTTCTAGCAATGTATATTCAGGCTTTCTTTAATAAATATCTCTTTCTTTACCTATAACTGTCTTGGCAAATTCTTCTTACTCCCATGCCACCAGCCCCAAATAGTTGCTGCTCACTCAGAGAATACATGAAATTATTTTGTTCTTAATCAAATAATAAAAACATGTAGTATGAATACACACACACACATACATATGGAGATATAAATCATACAAACTAGTTCTTTCTTCATCAATATATTTATTAAGATGTAAGTCCTGGTGAACATAAAAGATGATTATTTGATGTTAAATGTAAATTTTAAATAAAGTTTTTTAAACATTATCTAAAAAACAACAAGAGGAAAATGGAGGAGGAAAATAACAGCTTTAGTATAGTCACTATTGTAGAAAAGGTAAATAAAGAAAGAAACATCAGTTCATAGTTTCTCCTAGACTGGAAAGGAAAGAAGCATAAGCATTCTCAGCAGTGGCATTTTCCCCCTGTGGAATTATAAGCATGTGAAAACTATAGGATGACTGCAAGTGCTCTCACCATCATACTTTTACCATACCTGCTTTTATGCCATTCTGTGACAAAAAGCTCCTGGAAATTTGGCATATGCCACCATTCACATTCACATTTTTGCTATACACGACTTTTCTCCTCAAAACATTTTATTTAAAAAGTAAAGGAAGTCATTTATATTTTATTCTCTATATTTTGTACTAGGTCCAAAGTGAAATTTAGATCAACAGATAGCAACCGCCACCAGCTGTGAAATCCTCTGTGTGGTGGCCTGACGAACAAGCTTCTTTAATGATTACAAAGCATATGAGATCACATAAGCCGTGGTCTAACCACATTCTCTTATTTGCATAGATCTCTGTCTCCTCATGGGAAAATATTTAAACGTATCTTCAGTAGAGGTTAGAGAATTGACAAGCATGTCAGATAGACCATGGAATGAAATGTCTTTTGGATGTCATAGAATCATTCTCTGAGATAAAAGCAGCATAAATTAGGAATGTGAGTCAAGAAAGACCAAATTCAGCAGGGCAGTCTGAGTGAATGCAGAACACTATGAGACTACACTTTTCCTGAGATTCCCTTCACTGTTGTGTTTGGGACAAGGGGATGCTTGGATTGTACACGAGAATAGAGAAACTGGCTCCAGTATCCAGAAGGAGGTCTACCCTCCTTCCTTCAATTTCCAGAATCACTGGGTCTTCTGGGCAGTAATGGCAGCTTGAGCCACTGGAGTCAGGAAATTGAGCCCTGGGACCTGTCAGTCTTGCTGGATCATTTGTGAGACCAGTGTTGGACCCAGTGACCTATATCTCCAAGGGCAATCTGACCTCCAGTGGTTCCTACCACAGGCTGGACAGGGTTGAGGTGGCTTCTTCTTACTGTCTGGACAGTTCTTGTGGGAGGCCCCTTTCTGTGTTAGAGTTTGGCTCCCTTATCTGTGTTTGTAACCTATTCTCTCACGCTGCTCTTTGTTGAAAGAGAAATAATCTCTTGGGTTGTTTTTTGTTAGAAGGGAATTCTACCAAAGACCCTTGCCCTAACTATCTGCTTAGTTGATTTCCCACTCTCTCCTCTCACAGTGTTTTTAATTTTACCTCTTTTCTGGTGTGTAATGGATTTCATTGTGATTTTTATTTTATATTTCCCTAATGAGTACAGATGTTCAGTATTTTTTTGCGTTTTGCAGACCTTCAGCTGTGAAATGTTGCTACAAACATTTTGCCTATTTATACTTGTGTTATACTTTTTACTATGTGATATTAAGCATTTTTATATGTACAAAATATAAGTTCTTTGATATGTATATGGAAAATATTTTCTACAACTTTTTGGCTTATCTTTTAATTTTTCTAACAATGCCTTTTGAGGGTTAGAAAATTTTAATTTTGAAAAATAACAATGTGTCTGTGTGTATATATGATGTATACACACACAGAGACATACACACAATGTCTTGTCTCACTTAATAATGGGGATACATTCTGAGAAATGCATCCTTAGGAGATTTTGTTGTGCTACCATCGTAGAGTATACTTATACAAATGTAGACAGTACAACCTACTACACACCTGGGTAATATGGTATAGCTTATTACTTCTAGGCTACAAACCTGTACAACATATTACTGTACTGAATTCTGTAAGCAATTGTAACATAATGGTATTCATATACCTAAATATATCAAAACAAAGAAAAGGTACAATAAAAACACAGCATTAAAGATTTTTAAATGATAAACCTAGATAGGGGACTTACCATAATTGGAGCTTGTGGGACTGAAAATTGCTCTGGATGAGTCAGTGAGTGATTGGTGAGTAAACATGAGGGCCTAGGACAACCCTGTATACTACTGGAGACTTAATAAATACTGTAGACTTAGTCTTCACTAAATTTTTTATAAACTTTCTTTAAAATTTTAACTCTTTTACAATAATTATTAGCATAAAACACACACACTTTACAGCTGCACAAAAATACATTCTCTTTCCTTTTCCTATAAGTGTTTATTTATTACTTTTAAAAATCTTTTGTTAAAAATTAAGACACAAACACACATATTAGCATAGGCCTGCACGGAGTCAGGATCATGAATATCACTCACTGTCTTCTGCCCCCACACCTTGTCCCATTGGAAGATCTTCAGGGGGAATAACATTCATGAAGCTGTCACCTTCTATGACAACAAGGCCTTCTGGAATCCCTCCTGAAGGACCTGCCTGAGCCTATTTTACAGTTCACTTTTTTTTAATAAGTAGGAGGAGTATACTCTAAAATAACAATTAAAGGTACAGTTTAAAATATGTATACTATTGACATTATTGTTTATTTCATTATAAAGTTCTATACACTGTACATAATAATATGTGCTACATTTTTATTCAACTAGCAGTGCAGTAAGTTTTTCACATTAGCCTCACTACAAACAAACAAGAAATGTGCTTTACTATGATGTCATGCTGGCTATGATGTCAGCAGGTGGTAGAAATTTTTCAGTTTCCTTATAATCTTATGAGATCATATGTGGTTCACTGTTAACAGAAACACCATTATGCAGCACATGATGATAATATATAAGTATTTACGGTTGGTGCTTTTTGAGAAATCTGTGCCCAATCCAAGATCACAAAGATATTTGACATTCTTTTTTAGAAATATTACAGTTTTAGTTTCACATTTAGATTTGGGATCTATTTCCAATTATTTTTCTATGTGTATATGGTGTAAGGAAATGGTTGATGTTATTTTTTAATCACTATCAATGTTGAAATTAGAGAAAAATGCTTCCCTATTGGGGTGTCTTTGTTGAAAATCAATTGATAAAATATGTTTGGTTCCATTTCTATGTTATCTCCCCATATGTCAATCTTTTGCAAACAGCATGCTGTCTTGCTTACTCCAGCTTTATAATATGGCTTGATGTCAAGAAAAGTAAACTAATCCAGTTTGTTCTTTTTTCCCAAAATTGTCTTGTGTTTCTCTTTTCCACAGTCTGTTAAATATTTGAAGAAACATGTCCATTTCTACCCCATTCCAAGAACAAGAGCCTGCTGAGGTTTTGAATGTACTTACATTGAATTGATAGATCAATTTAGGAAAAACTGACATTTTAAAATAGTTGAGTCTTCTAATACCTGCAAATGCATATTTTAAAACTTATTTAAGGTCTTATTTTCCTTAGCAACATTTTGTGATTTTTAGTAGCACTTTAATGTCTTGCACATACTTAGCTAATTTATCTCTAAGTGTATCAAACATTTGAATGCTAGTTTAATTTGAATTTTAAAAAATTAATATTCTAATTGTTCATTGCTGGTGTATAGGTACTTTTCTGAATATTACCCATTTAATAAATTGCCTCAAGAAATTAATGTATCAGTTCTTTCAGCTTTTTGTATATTCCTTCATTTGTCTAAATACTCAATAAAGCCTTATAAGAATAGAAACAGTGTCAATATTTTCTTTTCAATCTTTATGCCTTTATTTCATTTCCTTTGTTTGCCTTATGTACCAGGTAGGTCCTCCAGTAAAAACATGCACAGAGTGGTGAAAACAGCATCAGTCTTTCTTCTGATCTTAAGAATGAGATATTCAGTATTTCATCTTTTAGACTATTTCCTCATTTTTGTTAGCCCTTTATTCTGTTGAAATCCTCTTCTGTATTAGGTAGTTGAAAGATATTATCCTAAATGGATGCTGAATTAAATCAAAGTTTTTATCTGTATGTATCGAGATAATCAAATGCCTTTGCTTCTCAGTCCTTGAAATGTATATTGGGGCAATGAAATGATTGATTTTGTAATGCTAAATCAACCATGCATTCATGAAAAAAAATCTCATATGACTTGGGTATATTATTCTTTATGAATATTGCTAGATTGTCTTTGCTAATAATTTCCAAAAAATTTTTGCATCAGTGCCTAAGTGTATTGTTCTGAAGTTTTATTTTCTTCTCAAGCTGTTATTTGGTTTGACTCTCAGGAAATTGTTAGTTTTTTTCTTTAAAAAATTAAGCTAAAAAGCCTTTTTTTCTCAAGATATGGGGTTAAAAGCCATTTTTGCTCAAGAAATTAAGCTAAAATTTATTGAGAAAATGGAACTAAAATGTTAACTCCAGTTTCCATTTTCAAAGTTGAAAATGAGTGACCACTATTAAAAAGTCAAAAAAAAAAATAGATGCTGGCGATTTCCCAGAAAAAAGGGAACACTTATACACTATTGGTGGGGGTGTAAGTTAGTTTACCCATTGTGGAAAACTGTAGCAATTCCTCAAAGAGCTAAAAACAGAACTACCATTTGACCCAGCAATCCCATTACTGGATACATACCCAAAGCAGTAGAAATTATTCTATTATAAAAACACATGTGCGTGTATGTTCTTTGCAACACTATTCACAACAGCAAAGACATGGAATCAACCCAAATGCCCATCAGTGAAAGACTGGATAAAGAAAATGTATTACAATACATATACACCATGGAATACTATGCAGCTGTAAAAACAAAATGAGATCATGCCCCTGGCAGGGACATGGACATAACTGGAAGCCATTACACTGATTTCCTTCCTAAATAATTTTTGGTCTCTTCTTACTTTAGTTTTAATTTGTTCTAATTCTGTCTTCTCAAGGTGTACACTTACTTGATCTCAGAAATTTCCTATTGTCTAATATAAACATTTAAAACCACCAATTTATCTCTAAACAGCGATCTAGCTTATCCTAGAAATTATGACATATTGTATTTTTATTTTGTTTGGTTGGAAATATATGTTCAAATTATCATTGTAATATCTTCTTAACTCTGTTTTTACTTAGAATAGTATTCCTTGTTTACAAATTTTCATGATTTTCCAAATAATTTCTCGATTTATTTAACTTCATTGTAATTGCAAAACAAACTAATTCTGTATAAATTTAATAGTTGAAATCTAATACTTCTTTTGTGGCCTGGCATATAATCTATTTTGGTGAATATTTCATATCTACTTAGAACACATGGGTGTTCTGCAATTGTTTAGTGTTGAAAACTGTTAATAGATTGTTCAAGTATTTTTTATTCTAAAGTATTTCAGACTAGTTTATTAGATAAAATTACTGAGAGAGGAATGTTGAAGTCTTTCTGTAACTGTGGATACGTCTATATCTTTTAAAAAAGTTTTTCTTCATATATTTGTCTATAATTAGGCACATTATACTTCTATTATTATAAATGCTTTTCTTCATCTCTGGTGTTGTACCTTGACCTAAAGTTCACTTCAGCTGATATAAATACAGTTATTATAGCTTTCTAAATTTTAGTAGGTTTGTAAAGTATACTCGTGTTTTACTTTTATCTTACAGCAATTAATTTTCACGGGCTTTATTTTTGTAAAATGCCTTTATTTAATGTTTATTTTAAGTGCTATTTATACCAAATAAACAATTCTACTTTGGTGTATTTTAGTTTTTTCCTATAGCACTTTGAGGGTGCTCTTCTGCTATGATTGGGCTACACTGTTTGGATGAGCAATCTGAAGATACTCTGAACTTGATCATATTGTTTCTCTTCTCTCTGGCTTCTTCGAAATTTAACTTTATATTTCATTATTCCTGGAGTTCAGAAAATGTATTGAAAGGTGCCTTCTATTGTCATATCTGTGATTATTTGTAGATGATTGGTGTCTATCAAAATTATTCCTTCAAATTGTTTTCTGCACTGACAGCCTCACTCCTCTCCTTCTAGAACTGCAATTGCACGTACGCCAGATTGCATGATATTGTCCCACAGGTAACTAAGACTGTTCATTTGCTTCATCTTTTTTTAAATGTCTGTACAGTGCCATGAATAGTTTCTGGTCCCATGACTTTAAGTTCAGTGATATCTTTTGTTTTTATTGTTTTTCTTTCGTGTCACATTATCTTATGCTAACCCATTGAATTTTTCATTTTAAATATTACATTTTTCATTTGGAAAAGTTATTATTTTTCATTTCTAAATATTCCATTCCTCTACTAATTATGATTTTCCCCTCTGTATTCTTGAGCGTATTTATTATATTTGTAATAGCTATTTAAATTCTTGTCAGTAAATCTATCATCTATGTTGTTCTGTTGCTTGTAGGTCTTTTCCTATTAATGGATTTCTTCCTTCCTGGATTATGGATCACATTTGATAATTTCCATAGTAATTTTGTATGGTATGCTTGACATTGTATACATAATGTCTAGTATTTAAGGCAGTATTAAGGTTGGTATTTAAGGCAGTCACTTACTTGGCCAGAGAGAATGCAAATCATTCCTAACACTGTGTGAGCACTGGGAATTATTCAACTTAGAACTCTCCAAGAGTCGTTCTTGCTTAGATTCCTGGAGTTCTGCAGGTTTAGACTAGTAAATAATAAAAGACTCAACAGGATTCCTATCCTGATTTCTTGAGCTCTTTCTTTCTTCATCGTTATCTCCACTATGATATTCTTCCTTGAAAATTTTAGCTGTCTCAGCTTCCCACAGCTCGCTTCTTTGTCGCGCCTTGAGAAATTGCCTTGCTCTGCTCGTGTTCTCCCTTCTTCTCCTGTGTTCTGAAAAGTATGAGTTAAGAAGCCCAGGGCAGTGTGGTACAGTGGCTCATGCCTGTAATCTCAGCACTTTGAGAGGCCAAGGTGGGTGGATCACTTGAGGTCAGGAGTTTGAGACTAGCCTTGCCAACATGATGAAACCACGTCTTCACTAAAAATACAAAAAATCAGCCAGGTGTGATGGCATGTGCCTGTAATCCCAGTTACAAGGGAGGCTGAGGCAGGAGAATTGCTTGAGTCCAGGAGGTTGCAGTGAGCTGAGATCATGCCACTGCACTCCAGCCTGGGCAACAGAGCGAGACCCCGGATAAAAGAACTTAAACTATAATAAGTAATTTTTTTTTTAATGAAGCAATTTTAGTGCTCCACTCATTTATTTCCTTTCTCTCGAGATTTTCAATCCTGTCTTGGCTTTTGTGCCAATGCATGAAAACAGAAGTTTTGTTTATTTCACCCAATTTTTTGAGCAGAGTATAAGTTTGGCACGAGGAATATTCATGGACAGAAACATAAGTTTAAGCATGACATTTCAATTACAAATTTACCAGGACAACACTTATCTTATCATCAAAATATAAATAGTGATTTACATTTATTGCCTCTCTCCTTTTTCATACCATGAAGTAATATTCTGACACAAATGGACAACTGAGTCTGCAGAAATGGAAAGACCTGTATAACTCTCTGGTTTCCAAGCTTCAAAATTGTGTTATATAAGCATCCAGCAAGTTAATCTCATTATTTCAACCATGTCCTTCCTGAATCAAGCTTGACTGACAGTTAAAGTTTGTTACTGGGTCCATGAACCACAAAAACTTTGTTTCTAAGTTTTTTCAACCTAGCATAAAATATCTGATCTCGCAGAATTATGAGAAAGCCCTAAAACATGCCACATGTAAACATTCTTTCCAGTGTGATCTAAGAGATCATTAGGAACAATGTGAAAAGTGAGAAGGACAGTGGTACGGGATCCTCAGAATTAGGTGAATTTCTCCAGGAAATGTGTAAGTCATAAGAAGTAAAAAATTTCACATAATACAATAAAATAAACTATTCAGATTCTAGCTACTGCTACAAAATAGTGAGTAATACATTATATAGCATAGTGATATGAAAATGCATTTTAAGATTTCAGCGATTAGTTTCATATTAATTTATCAGAGCAATGAAGGAATGATAAGATGTTCTTTATTTTAAAAATAATGGTAAGTATCAAAGGGTACTGTCAGAAGAAAAAATCTTATATTGGACATCATAATAACATTGTGTCATTCGAGACCATTCTAATTCTGCTACTAACAGATTTTCTCTGCTTTGAGAAAAATCTTGAGCATGAAATTTTGAATTTGTTTAAGCAAGTTTGCAGTAAACAGAAGACTTGCAGAATACCTCAGAAGGAACATTTTTCCAATGTTGGCAACACAAACTATGTTTTCCATGCATAGCCTGTTGGAAAAAAAAGGTTTCTGGAATATGAACACTACAGTGTTTTTCTTCAGCTGAATATGTATTTCAAAGAATAAGAGAGCGTTGAGATGATGCAAATTTAAAAGGCTGTCTTCGTTAGCAAACATCTAAGACAAATGTTAAAATATTTTTTCTTCACTAGTATAACTCCATAAGGATTTACAATCTGGCAATAATTTCACTAAACATTTAAGATTATTCTGTCAGTTTTGCATTAAACTCAAAGAAAAACTGAGTTTTAACAGCTAAAAGATGTGCTCAAGCACAAAATCTGTGATAATGTTAAGAAAATAAACATTTTGAGTTACAGCATTCAAAGTAGACGGAGAGAAAGAAAAAAGGGTAACACTGTAAGATGGAAATCTTTGATGCACAGACATTTCTGAGTACCTCTTATCTTCCTATTAGTAACATATTAGCACTTACAGTAGGCGAGGTTGTGCAAGTGATTAGCTTTGAGTGAAGTAAGAACCTTGAATCATAAGAATATATTTGTGATATTTTTAAAAAACTGGGTAAATAAAGCACAAGCCACCTTAAAACCTAAAATTAAACAAACTTTAGTCAACTTAGAAAATGAATGACTGACTCCAGTTCAAACCATTAAAGCAATGTATTATTGAACATTGTTAGTGATGTGGCTTTCACACATGAACACAAATGTTCGTTGCAGCACTGTTTACAATAGCAGTCTTGGAAACAACCCAAATGCCATTGATGATAGACTGGACTGGCACATAAACACCGTGGAATACTATGCAACCATTAAAAACAATGAGTTCACGTCCTTTGTAGGGACATGGGTGAACCTGGAAACCATCATTCTCAGCAAACTGACACAAGAACAGAAAATCAAACACTACGTGTTCTCACTCATAGGTGGGTGTTGAACAATGAGAACACATGGGCACAGGGAGGGGAGCATCACACACTGGGATCTGTAGGGGGGTACTAGGGGAGGGACAGTGGGGGTTGGGGAGTTGGGGAGGGATAACATGGGGAGAAATGCCAGATACAGGTGATGGGGAGGAAGGCAGCAAATCACACTGCCATGTGTGTACCTATGCAACAATCTTGCATGTTCTTCACATGTACCCCAAAACCTAAAACACAATAAAATATATATTAAAAAAAAAGAAAAGAAAATAACAAGTGATTGTGTTTCATGCTTGTACATGAACAGGAATCTATAGACAGAGATCTGGACCTAAGTCATGGCAAACTTGTAGGGGGTAACTGTTGTATAATCCAGCCCATAAGACAACACCTGTATTTCATTTTGCAGAACAGAATAGAAAATAGACTGCTTACTAATTCTACTTTCAATGGCATTAGGGGAATAATTTTGCAAACTCAAGCAAGCTAATCGAAGTTTTCTCACTTTCAAAATAAAAAATGTTGATCTCATCTAGGTAATCTCTAGGATTTGTTCTAACTCTAAAAATTAAATTACAATTTTAAATGAAGGAATAATTGACAGAATCAACAGAAGATCCTGTA
Source organism: Alouatta palliata (assembly GCA_004027835.1). NCBI lineage: Eukaryota > Metazoa > Chordata > Mammalia > Primates > Atelidae > Alouatta > Alouatta palliata. The sequence goes on from PVKV010010972.1 coordinate 44,158, forward strand.
GTTCATTCCAAACAGAAGTAAAAATAGTTTTGATTTTTTTTATTTCAGTAGAAAATCTAAAATTTTGTTCAGTTATAATAAATATTATTTATACCTGTGCAAAATGCTGAATTTGGTATTGCTTTATTCAAGAAGATGTACAAGTGTTAATCTAAATCCAAAACTGTTGATGGCGTTTGGGATCACAAATAATTTATGACCATTACCATTCCCTTTAATCTATAGAAGCAGGTTACATTTGTTTCCAGGTGAAATTATCTGTATATGTTCTATTTTGCTTTAAAATAAAAAAATTGCAGCAAAAGTTTATTATCCACATTGTCTCATACATATAAAAAAGTCACAAGAATAATATATAATCATAGATTCATTGCATCCAGGAAACAAATATCAATAAACTTAGAAGAAAATGATAAATTCATTCATACTTGAGGATAGTCTAAACAAGAAAACCAGGTCAAAGATACAGACTCCAGTCTGGGAAATGTGGCAAAACCCAGTCTCTACAAAACACAAAAATTGAGCTGGGCATGGTGGCGCATTGCTGTGGTTGAAGCTACTCAGAAGCCCAAATGTGGGAATTACCTGAGCTGGAGAGGTTGAGGCTGCAGTGAGCTGAGATTGTGCCACTGTACTCCAGCCTGGGTGACACAGTGAGACCCTGCCTCCAAACAAAGAGAAAATATATATACAAACTATTATACCTTCAAATCAATTTGAATAGAGACTCATTACATTACATTTTTGGGGAATTTTTTAAAAAGCAATTACTTTTATTTTTTCACTTTTTCTGAGATGTTTTTATCTGTTTCTTATTTAAGCACTTCAACACCAAGAAGCGTTATTTCTTTATAATAAAACAATATGAGTTCAGCTGTTAGGAGGGAATTCCTGTCTTCCAGTAACCTGTACCATCATATCATATACTGGCTCACAATTCAGAACAAATCTATTTTTTCTTTCAAGCAGTCAAATATATGATATCAAATAACAGATCCCATCTTCTTTATGACACTTCTCTCAATGTTGAAAGCTGTCCATTCTTTTCTTGGTCTACTTCTCTCTAAACGAAGTCTCTCATTATCCTTTAGCAATTCTTGAATTGGTTTGAAGACTTCTTTACATACCATGGGTTTTCCTTTGAATGCACGTTAATCTGTTTTCTGTTAAATATTATCAAGGAGTACATATACTCCATACCCAGTATGTTAGGCAGGGTTTTCCAGATAAATTGAAACAACAGAAGATTATATCCCAGGAAAGCCAAAAAGGAACGCAGTTGCAGTTCGAATTCTGAAACAATGTGCCTGCTGATATGATACAAACTGAAGAAAACAGTATTCCTCTTCCGAGTTTCTCACAAAAGTGATTAATTTTGGCATAACCATGACATATCCTCAGACAAAACATGTTTAAAACATTTATATAATAATTGCCCTATATCTTCAACAGGCCAAGGTCATAAAACAAAAGAAAATCTCAATAAATTTTTTTTTCAGAAAAAAAGGAGAGTAACATTACAACTGAAATCAATGCATGAATCATGATTAGATTTGAGAGCAAAATAGCCACTAGTGGGATAATTGGCGAGAAATTAATATGAGATGTAGATTATATAAAAATGTATGATATTAAATTTCCTAATTTATATAAGTGTACTGTCATTTAGAAAGAAAATGTTCTTTGTCCTTAACTAACTAAGAATTAAATATTTAGGGATAAATGCGCATGCTTTGTTGAATGCAATTTACTTTTAATTTATGTAGTCTCAAATGACACAACTGTATGTGTGCATGTATTTGTGTGAAAAATAGAGGACAAGAGAAAGAGAACATGAGAGAAACAAGGAAAGAGAATGAAAGTGAGAAAACGTGAAAGCAAATGGGACAAAATCTAACAAATGATACTGAGCAAAGCTTAGGTGAAAATTATTTGTATTACTCTTATGATTTTGCTAAACAATTGAATTTATATAAAAAAAACTGTCCCCCATCAAAAATATACATATTAGTGCCAACTCAAAATGTTCAAATCTTTTAGACCAAACACATTAAAAGCTTAAAATAATAGCTTCCTCTGTGTGTGTGTGGGTGTGTGGGGGTGTGTGTGTATGATATATAATACGTTACCTTAATATATAGTAGGTACATATATATTACCTTAATCATGAAGAGAATAACCTTTTTCCTCACATCTAAACTATACTACTAAACTTACATGTTCTCAAAAACTCTGTTTTACTATGAAATTCTAATCACTTTAACACCAAGCAATTATTTTTAAAACTAAAGCATAAAAGATCTGCCTGTTTTAAAAAAATACTTTACGTAAATCTTAAATTATTGAAAGAAACACCTCTATATTGCATATGTAAGCAGGTTACCAAAATGTGATTTATACACACTAATATAGTGGCATAAAGTTCCAATTTGCAAAGTACATGTCATTGTATAATTTTCATTTTCAAAATGTTCTTTCTCTAATAATTTATGAACCAGCAGTAAATTTTATGTACTCAGTTATCCAAATTGCTTTGAAATATCATGCTAAGCTGACAGTAAAGTGTTGAAAATTGCTAATTTAATATTGTATCATTGAAAAATAAAAGATTCTGAGAATTACAGAATATAAACGTAGTGATATACACCTAAGTTTGGCAACCATGTTAATTGATGTTGTCTCATTAAAGATAAATATTGAGAAGTTTTATAACATATGAAAACCATCATAAGAAACTAACAAAATATAATAGGAAATAAATATCGTAATATAAAATGCATATTATCCAGATAGCATCTTCGATGTTTTATTTAAACATGAGGACTCTCCTTAGAATTTTAAAATAATTATAATTTTTTTTAAATTGTGTTTTAAATTCTAGGGTACATGTACAGATAATATAGGATTGTTGCAAAAGTACATACGTAGCAAAGTGGTTTGCTGCCTCCATCCCCCCATTACCCACATCTGGCATTTCTCCCCATGTTATCCCTCCCCAACCTCCCCACTCCCACCCCATTGTCCCTCCCCCAGCCTCCCCCAACAGACCCCAGTGTGTGATGCTCCCCTCCCTGTGTCCGTGAGTTCTCATTGTTCAACACCCGCCTATGAGTGAGAACATGCAATGTTTGATTTTCTGTTCTTGCGTCAGTTTGCTGAGAATGATGGTTTCCAGATTCATCCATGTCCCTACAAAGGACACGAACTCATTGTTTTTTATGACTGCATAGTATTCCATGGTGTATATGTGCCACATTTTCCCTGTCCAGTCTATCATCGATGGGCATTTGGGTTGGTTCCAGGTCTTTGTTACTGTAAAACTGCCGCAATGAACATATGTGTGCATGTATCTTTATAAAAGAATGATTTATAATCCTGTGGGTACATACCCAGTAATAGAATTACTGAGTCAAATGGAATTTCTATTTCTAGATCCTTGAGGAATTGCCACACTGTCTTCCACAATGGTTGAACTAATTTACACTCCCACCAACAGTGTAAAAGTGTTCCTATTTCTCTACATCCTCTCCAGTATCTGTTGTCTCCAGATAATTTAATGTTCGCCATTCTAACTGGCATGAGATGGTATCTCAATGTGGTTTTGATTTGCATTTCTCTAATGACCAGTGATGATGAGCATTTTTTCATATGTTCATTGGCCTCATATATGTCTTCTTTTGAAAAGTGTCTGTTCAAATCTTTTGCCCACTTTTGAATAGGTTTGTTCTTTTCTTGTAAATCTGCTTTAGTTATTTGCAGATTCTGGATATTAGCCCTTTGTCAGATAGGTAGATTGCAAAAATGTTTTCCCATTCTGTTGGTTGCTGGTTCACTCTAATGATTGTTTCTTTTGCTGTACAGAAGCTCTGGAGTTTAATTAGATCCCATTTGTCTATTTTGGCTTTTGTTGTCATTGCTTTTGATGTTTTAGTCATGAAGTCCTTGCCTATACCTATCTCCTGAATGGTTTTGCCTAGGTTTTCTTCTAGGGTTTTTATGTTGTTAGGTCTTATGTTTCAGTCCTTAATCCATCTGGAGTTAATTTTAGTGTAAGGTGTCAGGAAGGGGTCCAGTGTCTGGTTTCTGCACATGGCTAGCCAATTTTTTCAACAGCATTTATTAAACAGTGAATCATTTCCCCATTGCTTGTTTTTCTCAGGTTTGTTAAAGATCAGATGTAGATGTGTGGCATTGCCTCTGTAGCTTCAGTTCTGTTCCATTGGCCTATATCTCTGTTTTGGTACCAGTACCATGCTGCTTTGATTACTGTATCCTTATAGTATAATTTGAAGTCAGAGATTATGATGCCTCCAGCCTTTTTCTTTTGCTTAAAATTGTCGTGGCTCTACAGGCTCTTTTTTGGTTCCATATGAAGTTTAAGGTGATTTTTTCCAGTTCTGTGAAGAAGGTCATGGTGGCTTGATGAGGATAGCATTGAATCTATAAATTACTTTGCACAGTAAGGCCATTTTCACAATATTGATTCTTTCTAACCATGAGCATGGAATGTTTTTCCATCTGTTTGTGTCTTCTCTTATTTCCTTGAGCAGTAGTTTGTAGTTCTCCTTGAAGAGGTCCTTTACATCCTTTGTTAGTTGTATTCTGAGGTATTTTATTCTCTTTGTAGCCATTGTGAATGGGAGTTCACTCTTCATTTGGCTCTCTGTTAGTCTGTTATTTGTATATAGGAATACTTGTGATTTCTGCGCATTGATTTTGCATCCTGAAACTTTGCTAAAGTTGCTTATAAGTTTCAAGAGATTTTGGGCTGAGATGATGGGGTCTTCTAAATATACAATCATGTCATCTGCAAATAGAATTTGACTTCCTCCTTTCCTAAATGAATACATTTTACTTCTTTTTCTTGCCTGATTGCTCTGGCTAGAACTTCCAATACTATATTGAATAGGAGTGGTGAGATAGGGCATCCTTGCCTAGTGCCAGATTTCAGAGGGAATGTTTCCAGTTTTTGCCCATTCAGTGTGACATTGGCTGTGGGTTTGTCATAAATAGCTTTTATTGTTTTGTGATACATTCCATCAATACCTAGTTTATTGAGAGTTGTTAGCATAAAGGGCTGTTGAATTTTGTCAAAGGCCTTCTCTGCATCTATTGAGATAATCATGTGGTTTTTGTCTTCGGTTCTGTTTATGTGGTGGATTACATTTATAGATTTGTGCATGTTAACCAGGCTTGCATCCCCGGAATGAAGCCTACTTGATCGTGATGGATAAGCTTTTTGATGTGCTGTTGCATTTAGTTTGCCAGTATTTTATTGAAGATTTTTGCATTTATGTTCATGATGAATAATGGCCTGAGTTTTCTACTTTGGTTGAGTCTTGCCGGGTTTTAGTGTCAGGATGATGTTGATCTCATAAAATGAGTTGGTGTTTTGTAATGCTGGGAATAGTCTCAGAAGGAATGGTAACAGCTCCTCTTTGTATGTCTAGTAGAATTCATCTGTGAACCCGTCTGGGCCTGGACTTTTTTTGGTTGGTAGTCTATTAATTTCTGCCTCGACTTCAGCCCTTGTTATTGGTCTACTCAGAGTTTCAACTTCTTCCTGGTTTAGATTTGAAAGTTGCAAGTGTCCAGGAATTTATCCACTTTTTCCAGGTTTACTGGTTTATGTGCATAGAGTTGTCTGTAGTAATCTCTGATGGTAGTTTGTATTTCTGTGGAATCTGTGGTAATATCCTCTTTATCGTTTTTTATTGCATCTACTTGATTCTTCTCTCTTTTCTTTTTTATTAATTTGGCCAGCGGTCTGTCTATTTTCTTGATCTTTTGAAAAAACCAGGTCATGGATTTATTGATTTTTTGAAGATTTCTTTATGTCTCTATCTCCTTCAGTTCTGCTCTGATCTTAGTTATTTCTTGTCTTCTGCTAGCTTTTGAGTTTTTTTGATCTTGCTTCTCTAGCTCCTTCAATTTTGAATATAGGGTGTCAATTTTAGATCTTTCCTCGCTTCTCATGTGGTCATTTATTGCTATAAATTTCCTCCTGGACACTGCTTTAAATGTGTCCCAGAGTTTCTGTTACGTTGTGTCTTCATTCTCGTTAGTTTTGAAGAACATCTTTATTTCTGCCTTCATTTCATTGTTTATTCAGTCAACATTCAGGAGCCAGTTGTTCAATTTCCATAAAGGTGTGTGGTTTTGAGTCAGTTTCTTAATTCTGAGTTCTAATTTGATTGCACTGAGGTCTGCGATACTGTTTGCTATGATTTCCACTCTTTTGCATTTGCTGAGGAGTGATTTACTTCCAATTATGTGGTCAGTTTTAGAGTAGCTGTGATGTGTTGCTGAGAAGAATGTATATTCTGTGGATTTGGGGTGGAGAGTTCTGTCAATGTCTATTAGATCCACTTGGTCCATAACTGAGTTCAAGTCCTGGATATCCTTGTTAATTTTCTGCCTCATTGATCTGTGTAATATTGACAGTGGAGTGTTAAAGTTTCCCACTATTAACGTGTGGGAGTCCAAGTCTCTGTAGGTCGTTAAGAACTTGCTTTATGTATTTGGGTGTTCCTGTATTGGATGCACATATATTTAGAACCATTAGTTCTTCTTGTTGCATTGATCTTTTTGCCATTATGCAATGCCCTTCTTTGTCTCTTTTGATCTTTGTTAGTTTAAAGTCCATTTTATCAGAGACTAGGATTGCAAGTCCTGTTATTTTTTACTCGCCATTTGCTTGAAAAATCTCTCTCCATCCCTTTATTTTGAGTCTATGTGTGTCCTTGCACATGAGATGGTTTTCCTGAATACAGCACACTAATGGGTTTTGACTTTTTATCCAATTTGCCAGTCTGTGTCTTTGACTAGGGCATTTATCCCATTTACATTTAAGGTTAATATTGTTACGTGTGAATTTGATCCTGCAATTTTGATGCTAGCTGATTGTTTTGCCTGTTAGTTGACACGGTTTCTTCATTGTGTCAATGGTCTATATCATTTGGTACATTTTTGGAGTGGCTGGTACTGGTTGTTCTATTCCATGTTTAGTGCTTATTTCAGGAGCTATTGTAAGGCAGACCTGGTGGTGATGAAATCTCTCAGCAATTGCTTCTCCATTAAGGATTTTATTTCTCCTTTGCATATGAAGCTTAGTTTGGCTGAATATGAAATTCTAGGTTGAAATTTATTTTCTTTAAGGATGTTGAATATTGGCCCCCACTCTCTTCTGGATTGTAGGGTTTCTGCTGAGAGATCCACTGTGAGTCTGATGGCCTTCCCTTTGTGGGTAACCCGACCTTTCTCTCTGGCTGTACTTTGTATTTTTTCCTCTATTTCAACCCTGGTGAATCTGATGATTATGTGCCTTGGGGTTACTCTTCTTGAGGAATATCTTTGTGGTGTTCTCTGTATTTCCTGTATTTGAATGTTGGCCTGCCTTGCTAGGTTGGCCAGGACATTGGGGACGTTCTCCTGTAAAATGTCCTGAAGAGCGTTTTCCAGCTTAGATTTATTCTCCCCGTCACATGCAGGTATACCTGTCAAATGTAGATTAGGTCTTTTCACATAATCCCATATTTCCTGGAAGCTTTGTTCAATTCTTTTCACTCTTTTTTCTCTAATCTCGCCTTCTCATTTTATTTCATTGAGTTGATCATCAATCTCTGATATCCTTTCTTCTGCTTGATTGATTCAGCTATTGAAACTTGTGTATGCTTCATGAATTCTCATGCTGTGGTTTTCAGCTCCATCAGGTCATTTATGATCTTCTCTAAGCTGATTATTCTTGTTAGCATTTCTTCTAACCTTTTTTCAAGGTTCTCAGTTTCTTTGCATTAGGTTAAAACATGTTCTTTTTAGCTCAGAGAAGTTTCTTATTACCCACCTTCTGAAGCCAGCTTCTGTCAATTCATCAGACTCATTCTTCATCTAGCTTTGGTCCCTTACTGGTGAGGAATTGTGATCACTTGAGGAAGGACAGGCATTCTGGTTTTTGTTGTTTTCATCCTTTTTGCACTGGTTTCTTCCCATTTTCATGGATTTATCTACCTGTGGTCTTTGTAGTTGATGACTTTTGGATGGGATCTCTGAGTGGATGTCCTTTTTGTTGATGTTTAAGCTATTTCTTTTTGTGTTTTAGTTTTCCTTCTAACAGTCATTCCCCTCTGCTTCAGGACTGTTGGAGGTCCATTCCAGACCCTGCTTGCCTGGGAATCACCACGGAGGCTTCAGAACAGTCATTGTTGTTGCCAATTTCTTCTTCTGTTATCATCATCCCAGAAGGGTACCCGCCAGATGTCAGCCAGATCTCTCCTTTATGAGGTGCCTCTTTGGATATACAGGAGTCAGGGAGCCACTTGAGGAGACAGTCTGTCCCTTATCAGAGCTCAAGTGCTGTGCTGGGAGCTCCGTTGTTCCATTCACAGCTGCTGGGCACCACCTCTTTTCTCAGGTGCTCTGTCCTAGGAAGTTGGGCTTTATTTATAAGTTCCTGACATGCTGCTGCCTTTTTTCAGAGACTCCTTGCTCAACAAGGAAGTAGTCTAGCCACAATCTGCCAGCAGGGGCATTGCTGAGCTGCCACAGGCTCTGTCCAGCTGCTGTGTAATCTTCCCTGCAGTTTTGTTTACAGAGGTGTAGTTAGAACTGCCTCGGTAATGGTGGACTGCCTCAGTAATGGCAGATTGCCTTGGTAATGGCAGACTTCCTTGGTGATGGCAGACTGCCTCAATAACAGTGGACTGCCTTGGTGGTGGTGGACTGCCTAGGCAATGGCAGATGCCCTATCCCCCACAAAGCTGGACCTTCCTGGGTCCAGCTGCACTTGTTGCAAAACTCTCAATCCAGAGCATTTCAGATTGCTGGTCTTTGTGGGGGTGGGACCCACTGAGCCAGATCACCTGGCTCCCTGCCTTTAGCCCCCTCTATTTCAGTTGAATCAAAGGTTCTGTCTCCCAGGCATTCCAGGTGCCAGTTGAAACAGCTGCCCATGTTTGTGTGAGTTTTTGTGCAGAAAGAAACCCACGGCGCCAACTGAAACAGCCATGCTGGAAACTCTTGGCACTCTTTGGCCTGGGAATCTCCTGGTCTGTGGGTGGTAAAAACTGTAGGAGAGGTGCAGTATCTGAACTGGAGTGCTGGAGTGGATGGAAAAGTCCTGGATGGCTTCTGTGGTGTAGGGAGGGGGGGTCCTCCGGGGATTGCACTTCCAGGGTGAGGCAGAGCCCAACCCTGCCTCAGCTCACCCTTCTTGGGCTACACCCACTGTGCAAACAGTCCCATTGAGATGCAGCTGGTACTTTGTTTGGAAATGAGATGATCACTCACCCTCTGCGTTGCTCTTGCTGAGAACTGCAATCCAGAGCTGTTCTTATTCAGCCATCTTGGAGCTCCTTAATTATAATTATTTTTATTGATATTATATAAAATAATAACTTTCAAAACTTGAAATACTATTGCTAACAATATAAATTAGTTTTCTATTTTTCAATAATTAGTTAAATCTATTTACTTTAAAACTTTTCTGTGTTAATGCACAACCTACCTCAGAGGAAGAGCACATTAGCTAAATCTTGAAGAATAAATAAGTGATTGCAAAGTGAAAACATTCAAGGGTATATTCCTGAAGGACCCTGACATGTTTAGACAACATCTCAATGTATACAATACTTAAAAGAGGTAAGAAAGTGGTCAAACTTATAAGCAAGAAAAAAAGTTAAATAATCCCATTAAAAAGTGGGCACAAAACATGAATAGAAATTTCTCCAAAAATGTACAAATGGTTAACAAACATATGAAACAATACACAACATCACCAATTATCAGGAAAATGCCACCTAATACCGCAGTGAGAGACCACTTTGCCCCAGCCAGAATAGCCACTATTAAATAGTCAAAAAACAGTACACGTTGTCATGGATTTGCTAAAAAAAAAAAAAAAAAGGAATACACTGCTGGTGGAAATGTAATCAGTACGGCATCTATGGACAATAGTATGGAGATTTCTCAAATAGCTAAAAGCAGATTTACTATTTCATCCAGCAATGCCACTACTATCTACTCAAAGCAAAAGAAGTCACTATATGAAAAAGACACTTGCACATGTATGTTTATTGTAGCGTAATTCACAATTACAAAGATATGGAATCAACCTAAGTGATCATCGACTGAAGAGTGGATAAAGAAAATATTTTTTTAAACACTCACAACATGGAATACTATTCAGCCATAAAAAAAGAATAAAATAATGTATTTTGCTGCACTTGGATGGAACTGGAGGCCAGTAAATCAAAACCAGATACTGCAGATTCTCACTTGTAAGTGGAGCTAAGCTATGGGTACACACAAGCATGTAAAGCAGAATAAGGATCATTGGAGATTCAATGGGGGAGGGTGTGAGGGTAGTGAGGGATAAAAAACTACCTATGTACACTACTTGGGTGACAGCAGCACTAAAATTCCAGATTTCAACACTATATAATTCACCATATATTCGAAAACTACTTGCAGCCCTAATGCTATGGAAATACAAATTTTAAGATATAAAATAATCGGAAAAACAAATTTTAAAAAATAATGTGGTTAGAATGAGAGAAGTTTTATTTATGACCAGAGACAAGACTGGAGTGATAAGTTAGTCTTATACTGTAAATGATCTCACAAAATCAAAAAATAAGAAATTTAGGTTTTATCCTACAGGCAAGAAGAGCATTGACTATTTTTCAAATTAATTTTGTTTAGGAGAAAAATATATTTGGGAAGAGAACTCTGCAGTAATATGAAAATGGAGCAAATGTATTAGCCAAAAAAAGGGAACTTAATGATAAGAACCAGGAGATTGTTCCAATAGATCAAGCTGGTAATGTTAAATACCATAAACTACATGACAATAATACCAAAGCAGAATTTAGTTTTTGGTAACTTATTGAATATTGTGTACATAGCACTGGTTTCTGCCTTTCGGGACTGTTTATATGGCTTGGAAATGATTTGTTGATCTGCACCAAAACTCATGTTAACAGTCAATCTTCAATCTGGTGGTGTTGGGAAGTGGAACCTGGTAGCAGGTGCTTGGGTACTGGGGGTAAGTCTCTTGTGAATGGCTTCATGAGACTCTCAAGGTAGGAATGAGTTCTTGCTCTTGTGTGACTGGATTATTTTTCATTGAAATGGATTAGTTCTCACAAGCGTGAGTTGTCATAAAGCCACAGCACTCCCCAGGTTTTTCCTTCTTTGCTTGTATCAGTTTCTCCTTTGACCTTCTCTGCCACATTGTGACATAGCATGAAAGTCCTCACTAAAAGCCAGGGCCATGCCCTTGGACTTCTTAGCTTGCAGAGCCATGAAGCGAAATAAACCTCTTTACTTTGTAAATTACCAGTATTTTTATAGCAACACAAAATAGCCTAAGATACTGGGTAAATAGCAGAGCCAACGTTCTTAAATGTGCAGTTTGCAGTGAGTGGGGGTTAGACTTGTCACTAAGTACAATATACTTGGGAATATAATGCATCTTCATACTTTCACTGGAAAAAGCCATGGCATGAAAATGATGCTAGCTAAATGAATTATGTAGTCCATCTGGACAAAGCCAAAGAGACAAACTCTTAGTTTCTGACCTAGATTTGAGAGCTCTCTACAGTTGATGCTACACAAAATGCTACAGAAAATACTTTGCAGCCAGTGGGGTTACTACATACAGAGGTATACACCAAGCTGTCCCAGAATCTGAGGACAAACTGATGCTCTGAAATTATCACAAGTTAATTGCTCGTGACAAAGCTTACTTCAAATGAAATTTACACACAGAATTCATGTATAAGAAAGTATTTTTGTACAGTTCTTAGATAATTAAAATTTAAATTTTACAGTATAATTTTAGACAAACATACATAAAGGTTGTATTTATTTAATACAACTTGTCCCAGAAAAAGTCTAAATATTATATCTCAATTATTTTTAGAATATAACAAATGGCCAAAAATTCTTCTCTGATCTTTTTTTCCTTTCAACCATGTATCATACTAAAATAACCAATAAAAAAATAAAGATAACTTTAGCTAAACTTATAAACATGCCTAAAATTTTATATTAAACTGGCAATCACTATCGCATTATTTCCACAAATTAAAATCTACCATATCCACAAAATGCAAAAATTCCCATGTTTAATACAAATTTCCTAATGGACTGTTTCCTTTAGAAAAATCCATTCAGGATGTGTGTGTATGTGTATGTAACTTAGCTTCTAAAGCCTTATCATAAAATCACACATAAAAGAGTAAGTAGATTTCCCTAGAAAATTTCTTTTATTGATCTAAATATTATTTCAGATGTTATTATTCTATTTATCTTTTGATAATCCATAATTAACCTTAATTTCTAAGAGCAGAATAAAGGTAAACATTGAAAAATTGTTTCAATTCAGATGCTGATACATGTTCTGTATGTTGGTAAAGAAAATACTTTTTAAATGTTCTTTTCATGATCCATATTTATGAAATGAATTTAGCCTAAATCTTTTCCTGTAAGAGAAGCATTTTCTGTAGGTTATTATTATAATGGCCCTTGTAAATCTGTAAGACAAAAATCAAAATTCTTAGTAGGCTAGTCAGTGCTCTAAAAGCATAGTTATTATGCCAGAAATTGTGTTTTCTTTCCCAAACTATTACTGTTATGAAAAATAGTAAAAAGATAACATCCAATTTTTGCCAGATAAATAAGATATAACTATCTCCTGTTCACCACCATACCTATAGTTAGCAATACTGTATTGTGCACTTAAAAATTTCTTAAGGGATCAGATGTCATGTTAAATATTCTCACCTCGATACAATATATATTTATACATGGATATGTATGTTCAGATAAATGCACATTAAGGCAAAAATTTAAGACATTTTATATTAATTATCTAAACAATAAAATACAAGTAGATAATTAAACATAATATCCAAATTAAAGAAAAAAGAAATAAAGACATAACTATCATAGGTGTATAACAAATAGTTTGTAATGACTAACAAATATTAGAAAGTTGAGAAGATAAAATCTCAAAGATAAAACTAATAATTCATGATTTCAACAGAAGGCACAACATAGATGTAGTGATAGAAATTGGAAAAAAAAAGATTTATGGCTATAGTGTTTGATATATCATGGCTTATGTTACCTTTAATTTCAGTTAAAAACTGGATTTAGCAACCAATCTAAAGTAATGATAGTTTTAGAATCTGTATCCTCTCTTTCCACTCTTTAAAAAACACTTTAGTTTAAACCATATTTTCTGAATGTTATCAGTGGAAAACAGATGTTAATTAACTTCTCTTTTTTGAAGAAAAACGTGGAAACTGCTACACACAGAATTGTACCAGATCTTTGCAAAAATAAAATATTCATGCAAAAAATTATTTGTAATATTTCACCACATTGGGTTCAATTTAATTAAATTGTTTACATATCACCAGCCTTTCCTCTTCATGTGCCTAACAATACCGTGTTACAATGTTGAGTCAAACATTATTACACAATTGAATTTTTTTAAAAAACTCATATTCAAAGTAAAAGCTAATGCCCTTTTTATAAAAGTGAACAATATGGCAATAAAAGCTTTAAGTGTTCAATTATTTATTTGCTGATTTGGCAACAACCTACATTTTTATTTCAACTGATGAAGAATTTCTGCAAAAAAAAATCCAAAAAACAAAATAACACTTCTAACTTTTGCCTTAGTAATGATCAAGGAGAAATCATAGAAACATTTTCAAGGTTTTTGCATAATGAATCTCTGCAGGTTTTCTTAGTGGATTTTTTTTCTCTGATGAGTTCGTGCTTCTCACACAAGCAATAATTGAGAAAAACAGTAAAAGAAAATATACTCAAGAAATCACTTTAGACAAATCTCTTCGGAGGAATTACATATTGAATTGTTTTCTTCCAATTCTGCTCTCATGCTCCCTTTCCACCCACCATCCCCCTGTGCCTGCCACACACACACACACACACACACACACACACACACAAACTCTCTCTCTCTCTCCCTCACTATAGTAACCAGGTTCTTCTTATCAGAGGGTTCAGATGGGAATAAGAAAATATTTGTTCCTGTAAAACTGATGTTTTGTTTAAATTAGTTTAAAATCATGGCCCTTGTTCATTTATTTATGTTATTAAATGCCAACAGCTTTCTTTAAATCTTTATTGGGGTAGGCCACAGTGTCCAGTCATGATATCTAAATTATTTGAATATATGAATTCATGTGCTATGTACACACAAATAATTAAGAGGCCCACATGTATCATAAAGAAGTTGCAAGTTTAATGATGTCCTGCAGCTAAATAAAATTTATGTCCTTCTCATTTAAAGTTGTACTGAAAATAAATATCTCATTTACATTTTTAAAGACTCAGTTTATCTACATTCAGTGGAGTTTTTTTAATTAAATAGGGTATAACATAATAAATGTATTTGTCAACCATTTTTATCCTTTTTACACTTACTATGATAGGAAACTCCTCAAACTATCTGCATTTACATTTTGTGTTTAATGAGATGTCATTCCCTTTATGCTTTCAAGATTACTTAATCCGTAATAATGCTCACAGAATTCTGTTTTGAGAGGTTTTGCCTTTGGAACATAATAAAGAAAAATAAACATCTCTTATTTCCCTTGATTTTTACTGTCTCTCTGGCTTTGAACTGCATTTCAGACAAAAATAATGCATACAATTGAATGCTTTTTAATAAATTAATGGAGTTATACAACCATCAACACAATCCAGTTTTTGAACATTTCTATCACTACAAAAAGTGTCCATCTGGCCCCGTGAGATCAATTGCCTTTTCTTTGGTATCCTACCTAACCCTCTCACCCTCCCTACCCCCACCTTGGACACAAAATCCAATCTTTCAGTATCCCTATGGTGCAGGATATTTCCCTGACCCCTCCATGGGGCTTGCCCTCGTTTACTCAGCATGTAGTTCTCAACTTGCTTGTGGGAGGGAGCGCACAGTGAACAAGGTGGGAACTGGAGTGCATGAGTGCTGGAACCAGCTGGCCGTTTAGGCACTGGCAGGATCAAACCCCACTCACTGAGACCCGCTGCATTCCACTCCATGCTGGAGGCAGTGCACAGGTGAGCAGGTGCAGGAAGCAGAGCCAGCTCTGCAGAAGCGAACTCCTGCAGGCCCTAAAGCAGCAGACGAGGGTGCCTGTGACTACCAAAGCCTCAGAGGGTGTGTCTTTTAGCTCCGCCATCCACAGACAGCTTCAGGGTTAACAGCTCCGTGAGCCCTCTGCCTTTTCATGGGAGGTGGCTGCCCTCCACCAGGGAGGGCAAAGGGCCAGTGTGATGACCTTTTGTATTAGCACTGTGGTTCCTGAGCTCTCATCCAGTGTCCAGGAAAAATGAGGTTGCAGGAACCAATTGAAGGATGGTAAATATGCGGAATTTGTTTGCCAATGAAAGTGGCTGCCAGTGAGAAGGGGAGCTGAAAACGGGAGAGGGGTGTAGGCAGTCTTCCCCTGATGTACAACTTTCTCCAACTTTGTTGTTTTCTGAAGTTACCATGTCAAGCTGTCCTTCTGAAGTTAAGTCACTTCTCTCTGACACACAGCTGTAGTCCCCGCTCCTCTCCAGCTGATTCTGGGGTCTTGATAAGGTACAGGATGGCGGGCAGGATGGGCCATGGATGGTTTAGGAAAAGGCAACATTCAAGCAGGAAAACACAGATTAAGTTCTCACTTTGGACTATGGTTTCAGGTTTTCTGGAATGAGGGTGGGGTTTCACCAGGGACTCACTCTTTTCTGCCTGGAATTTCTCTGCCTCCTGTCCCTATTGTCTGTTCATAGAATCATGTTGATTCTATGGTTTGGCTGTGCCCCAAATCTCAACCTGAATTCTCCTTCCCAGAATTTCCACATGTTATGGGAGGGACCCAGCGGGAGGTAATTGAATCATGGGGGTCGGTCTTTCCCTTGCTATTCTCATGATAGTGAATAAGTCTCATGAGATCTGATGGTTTAGCAGGAGTTTCCACTTTTGCTTCTTCCTCATTTTCTCTTGCCATCACCATGTAAGAAGTGCCTTTCACTTCCCGCCATGATTCTGAGACCTCCCCAGCCATGTGGAACTCTAAGTCCAATTAAACCTCTTTTTCTTCCCAGTCTCGGTTATGACTTCATCAGCAGAGTGAAAACAAGCTAATGCAGTAAGTTGGTACCAGGCATAGAGCATTACTGAAAATACGCCTGAAAAGGTGGAAGCGTCTTTGAAACTGGGTAACAGGCAAGAGATTGGAACAGTTTGAAGGGTCAGAGGAAAACAGGAACATGTGGGAAAGTTGGAACTTCTTACTGTCTTGTTGAATGGCTTTGACCAAAATATTGATAGTGATATGAACAATAAAATTCAGGCCCAGATGGTCTCAGATGGAGATGAGAAACTTGTTGGGAACTGGAGTAAAGTTGACTCTTGTTATGTTTTAGCAAAGAGACTGACAGCATTTTGTCCATGCCCTAGAGACTCGTGGAACTTTGAGCTTGAGAGAATTGATTTAGGATATCTGACAGAAGAAATTTCTAATTAGCAAAGCATTCAAGAGGTGACTTGGGTACTGTTAAAGGCATTCAGTTTTAAAAGGGAAACAGAGCATAAAAGTTCAGAAAATTTGGAGCCTGTCTATGCAATAGCACTGCCATGTGTGTACCTATGCAACAATCTTGCATGTTCTTCACATGTACCCCGAAACCTAAAAGGCAATAAAAAGTATATATATTATTTTAAAAAAAAAGAAAGAAAAAGAAAGAAAAAAAAAAGAAAAGAAAATTCCATTTTCTGAAGAGGAATTCAAGCCAGCTGCAGAAATTTGCATAAGTGGCAAGGAGCCTAATGCTAATTCCCAAGACCAGGGAGAAAATGTCTCTAGGGCATGTCAGAGACCCTTATGACTGCCTCTCCCATCACAGGTCTGGAGACCCAAGAGGAAAAAGTAGTTTTGTGGGCCAGGCCCAAGGTCCCCATGCTGTGTGTAGCCTAGTGACTTGGTGCCCTGAGTCCTAGCTGTTCCAGCTGTGTCTGAAAGGGGCCAACATACAGCTCAGGCTCTGACTTCAGAGGGTGGATGCCCCAAGCCTTGGCAGCTTCCATGTGATGTTGAGCCTGTGGGTGCACAGAAGTCAAGAATTGAGGTTTGGAAACCTCCGCCTAGATTTCAGAGAATGTATGGAAACTCCTGGATGTCCAGGCAAAAGATTGCTGAAGAGTTGGGGCCCTCGTGGAGAACCTCTGCTAGGGCAGTGTGGAAGGGAAATGTGGGGTCAGAGCTCCCATACAGAGTCCCTACTGTGGTACCACCTAGTGGAGCTGTGAGAAAGGGGCCACCGTCCTCCAGACCCAGAATGGTAGATCCACCGACAGCTTGCACTGTGACCCTGGAAAAGCTACCAACACTCAACACCAGCCCAGGAAAGCAGCCAGGAGGGAGACTGTACCTTGCAAGCCACAGGGACGGAGCTGCCCAAGACCATGGGAACCTACCTCTTGAATAATATCACCTTGGTATGAGACCTGGAGTCAAAGGAGACCATTTTGAAGCTTTAAAATTGGACTGCCACACTGGATTTCAGACTTGCATGGGGCCTTTAGCCCTTTGGTTTTGGCCAATTTCTCTCATTTGGAATGGCTATATTTACCCAATACCTGTATCACCATTGTATCTAGGAAGTAACTAGCTTGCTTTTGATTTTACAGGCTCATAGGCAGAGGGACTTTCCTTGTCTCAGATGAGATGTTGGACTGTGGACTTTCAGGTTAATGCTGAAATGAGTTAACACTCTGGGGGACTCTTTGGAAGGCACGATTAGTTTTAAAATGCGAGGACATGAGATTTGAAGGGGCCTGAGGCAGAATAATATGATTTGGCTGTGTCCCCACCCAAATCTCAATTTGAATTGTATCTCAATTCCCACGTGTTAATGGAGGAATTCCCACGTGTTGATGAAAGAACCCATAGGTAAATGAATCATAGGGGCAAGTCTTTCCTGTGCTATTCTCATGATAGTGAATAAGTTTCATGAGTTCTGATGTGTTATCAAAGGTTTCCACTTTCGTTTCTTTGTCATTCTTTCTTGCTGCCACCTTGCAAAAAGTGTCTTTCACCTCCTGCCATGATTCTGAGGTCTCTCCAGCCATGTGGAACTGGAAGACCAATTAAACCTCCTTTTTTCCCAGTCTTGAGTATGTCTGTATCAGCAACATAAGAATAGACTAATACACATATAATATATAGTTTTTTGAATCTGGCTTCCTAATGATGAGGATAATCCATGTAATAGTATGTATAAGTAGTTTATTCCTTTTTTTTGCTGAAGAGCATTCCACTGAATGGATGTACCACATTTTTTTCCACTCATTAATTTACAGACATTTTAATTATTTTGTGCTTTTTGATTATTGTAAATAACACTACTTTCACTGTGTGAAAAAGTACACTGCTTATTGTATATACAATGAGTACACTAATAATACATTTATATATACATATTGTGAATAAGCACTCAGGTACAAGTCTTTACATAGACATATATTTTCATTAATTTTGGGGTAGATACTGAGAGAGAGAATTGCTGGGTTGTAAACTAAATTTATATTAATCAACTTTTTAAAACTGCTGAACTTTTTCCAAGTAGGCTGCACCAGCAATATAAAAGGGTTCCAATGTTTCCACATCCTTGCTATTTTCCTTTTAACAAATTATTACTGTAGACATCTTAGTGGCTATAAAGTGGTCCATCACTGTGGTTTTTAATAATTCTAATTAACACTAATGAGGAACCTTTTTCATTTGCTTATCGGGCACTTTATCTTCTTTGGTGAAGTGACTATTTAAACCTTTTGCTTAAAATGCGTTGTTCATCTCCTTATACAGTTCTCAGAGTCTTATTTTGTTCTGTATACAAGTTCTTTATTGCATATTTGATTTTCAAATACTTTCTACACAAGTTTGTGGCTTTATATTTTCTTAATAAAATATTTTGAAGGTCAGATGTCATTTTTAATTTTTATGAAGTTTATTTTATTTATTCTTTCTTTTTGTTTTTAATTATACTTTTGGTTTCCTACCTTAGAATTCTTGGCTTAACCCAGGTTTTAAAGATTATCTATGTTTTTTTAAAATATATATATACATAATTTAAACGCTTATCTTCAGTTCAAAAATCTATAAGTTATTTATTGTGGGTGTGTATTACATGAAATAGAGTATAAATTCATCTTTCTGTCTGTGAATATGCAATTATTTCAGCAGTATTTTTGAAACAAACTGCCTTTTTTATTGAATTCCCTTGGTTTCTTTCTTGGAAATCAATTGACCTTAAAGATAATATTTTTATACATAATTTTATAGATTCAATATTTATGCTTATGCTAATATCACATTGTCTTGATTCCTTAGCATCATAGTAAGTTTTGAAGTAAGGAAGTGTAAGTTCTTCTGTTCATTTTTCTCTTTAAATTTATTGACGCTATTCTGGATTCTTTGCATTTCCATATAAATTTTAGGATAAGCTCATCAGTTTCAGCAAAATGCCTGCTGGGGTTTTTAAGGAGATCACTTTTCTTGACAATATTGAATCTTCAATCCATTTACACAGGATGTCTCAATTTATTTAGAGTTTTGTTACTTTCTATCAACAATACTTTTAGTTTTCAGTGTACAAAGTCTTACACTTTGTTGTTAAATTTGTTTTTATTTTGTTCTTTTGAATGTTAATATCCAAAAGTTCTTTAATATTTCAGCTGCTAGTATATAGAAATGTAAATGATTTCTATACATTGTTCTTACATCCTGTGAACTTACTCAACTTGTTTATTGGCTCTAGAAGTGGTTTTGTGGATTACTTAAGACCATCTACATACACAGTCATGTCACCTGCAAATAGAGACAGTTTCATTTTTCCTTTCCAATTGAGATGATTTTGTTTTATTTATCTTTCCTTATCATGCTGGTAGAACTTTCAGTTCAATGTTAAATTGGAGTGGTGAGAATGACTATATCCTAAGTCCCAGTCTTTGGGGAAAAGCACTTAGTCTTTCACCATTAAGTATGATGTTAGTTCCAGTGTCTCCATAGATGCCGATTATCAGGTTGAGAAAGTTTCCTTTTGTTCTTAATTTGTTGAGTTATTGCCATGAATAGATGTTGGATATTGTGAAATAATATTCCCATTTTTTATTTATTCTATTTAATATGGCACATAACATTAATTAATGTTCTGATGTTAAACCAATCTTGAATATTTGGGATAAATCCTACCTGGTTATGATTTATAATCATTTTTATATGTTGCTGAATTTGGTTTACTTATATTTTGTTAAGAAGTTTTTGATCTGTACTCACGAATGATATTAGCCAGTTGCTTTCTTGTAATTATCTGGTTTTGGTATTACTGGTATTATAAAATAAATTGAGAAGTGGTCTCCCCCTGTCTTTTTTCTGGAATTTTTGAAGTACTGGTATCACTTCTTCCTTAAAGATTAGATAGAATGGCTTCTCTTTCAATCTCTTTAAAATATTAGTGTTCTCTTCAAATTGTTCCAATTGTGTTCTCGTATTATTTCATGCACTCTCCTTTAATAATCAAATCTGCAACTATACTATCAGCTTGCAGTTTGTAAACTGAGAACACCCAAATCTGTATCTCCAATTCAAATTTCCCTCTTAAATTCTGTATTTCTTTTTAATTGGCTACTGGCTATTTGTTCCTAAATGTTCACTGGCATTTCAACTACCAAAATTATTCTCTCTTTGATAATAGAATAAAAACCATATAGTTTCACCCAGAACCATGAGCTTACCCACACCTATCTTGTGCTCCATATATTTGATTATTACTAAATCTTTTAAACACTACATCCAGGATATCTCTCTTGCATCTTTCTTCTCATCTTCTCCTCTGACGCAATTATTTTTTCCCACTTGGATTAAACTAATCACTCAACAGTTTTTTTGTTGTTGTTGCTCCTGTTTGGGGGCTACTTTTAATCACGTGTTTTAACCAGAAGACCTCATTTGAAATATTAGGGATGGTAACTGGAATATCCTCTAATTTGTGTGTGAAATCTTAAATCAATAGAAGAGACAATGTCCTCCAAAGCAGCCTGACTTTACAGCTGTGTGTGGCAGTGTGATAAAGAATAATAATAGGTCCCTTCTTGGTATTTACTCTCCTTCTTGTCTTTTTATAATGTAAACACTCTGCCTAAGGTTAATACTATGCTTTTCTCCACTAAAAAAATGTATCTTGCCCTTAATTATTTGCTGCAAGGGGTTGTAAAATTTATCAGCTCTTCACCCAAAACCTTAGATCCACAAGGAAAGTTATCATGTATATTGTTAAAAACAAATTACAAATAACCTTTTTGTATCATAATTTTCTTTAGTTCTCTCATGTGACTATCTACTGATACCATTTCCCTAAAAAACAATCAGCAAAAGTAGAGTTTTAAAAGAATGGTTTAAAAGTCAAGCACAATTATCCATAGATGATAAAATCTGGGAAAAGAGAAAGATGAGAAATAAAAAAAAAGAAATTATTTTCCTACTCCTAACCCTCAGAAAGTTATGTGTAATACGTTTGCTTGATGAATGGATATTGTAGTTTCAATCATAAAAAGCAATTACAGTGACATTTTTAACAATCTGCATGTACAATAACAATTGTTCTGAAATGCCAGTGATTATATATTTAAACCAACTGCTGTTAATAAAAGCACTTATTTTTTAAAAAATCAGTTAACTTTACAAATGATATAACAGTTAATACCAATTACCAGTTGTCAAGCTAACCACTGAATACTAAAACGTAGATATTTTGTTCCTTCAGCTTGTTCAGTTTGCTTCCAAGATGGGGGAAAAGGTGTAAAGTTAAACATCTAAGAGATTACAATGCTGGGGTCAGATATTCTTCCTCTGGCATTTACACACTATCATTAAAGTTATATTTCAACACTATTAATTATGCTTCACTGTCTCCTTGTCTAGTTTTGAAAGCAAGTAATTACAGAACATTTATATCCTGAAACATTTCTATATTGCTAGTTCAAAAGATATACTTTGCAATATAGTGAGATTTTTCCTTCTTTCAACAGAAGTCACTTTATTTAAAATTAAATGGAAGGCTCTGTGCAGCCATTTCCCCTTCATATAAATCACATAGAAAATTTAAAAACCGAAACCAATGGTACATACAAGACCTTAAAAGACCCACATTACGGTCATATTTTCTGATTTCTGATTGTCTGAACTTTAAAAGTATACTTACAAGAGAATTTTGGTGGAACTTGCTTTTCTTTGTATGGTGTTATTCTTTTTATATAGTCATACATTTTATTTGTGTAAATACTGCATATCTTGTAGCTCTTACAAGGCAAAAAATATTTTTTGCTCAAATTTGTTCAATTTTAATGCAAGTTGAATATATTACATAAAATGGCTTTTAACATCTTGGTGTTTAAAAATATTCAGTAGATGGAAAAGATGGTCCTTTATAACAATTTATGCTATGTCAGTAATTTGCTTATACTTAGTTGTAAAAGAAGTACTATATTCATAAAAGTTTGTATGGTAAGGATGTTAGACATTATCTAGACCCACAGTTCTCAAAGTGTGTTTCTGAACGGGTAGCATCCCCATCTCCTGGACATGTGTTAGAAATGCAAATTCTCAGGCTCCAGGAAGACCTATTTGGTGGATGGGGCTCTGACATCTATTTAAACTAGTCCTACCGGATATGCTGAGGCCTGCAAAGTTTGAGAACCACTGGGCTAGACTAGTTATTCCAAAACACCTGTCTGGAGATGGATGCTGATGCATGGCAACATCACACCAGTTAGTGTGAGGGAAAAAATTACAGCTGGCAGCAATTTCTTAGAAAGCAGGGAACTTTACTCTAAAATGACGTCTTATTGGCAATTTCTGGAATTAAATTATTAAATGATGATGATGGTAAGTCTCTTCTTGAGGTCCATTTCTTAGCAAAATTTAAGATCCAACACTCAATGCTTATTCTTAATATTTTGTGTGTGTTATGGGCTGGGAGAGGAGGCCACTGTGTGGTAGTAAGTCAACTATTAGTTCATATTAATTCCTCTTATTTACAGATGAAAAACTGCCTCAGCAAGATTAAGGAAACATCTCTAAGTCATATAATTATCTACCTGTACAGCTAGAAAAAATCCACAAATCTGATCACCATGGAATCCAGCGATGTTTGATTATATTATGCTTTTTCTATAGAAACATAGGAGCAAATGTAATGGTACATGGTTTCACAGAACTATAACCACAAAGGGATCTATGATGAAGCAGAAGTAATAAATAATACATAAAGTAACAGAAGGCCAGGTGCAGTGGCTCATGCCTATAATCCCAGCACTCTGGGAGGCCAAGCATGGCCCACATGGAAAAACTTCATCTCTACTAAAAATACAAAAAAAAAAAAAATTAGCCAGGCGTTGTGGCAGTCATCTGTAGTCACCTGTAGTCCCAGCTACTTTGGAGGCTGAGGCAAGAGAATCACCTGAACCTGGGAGACAGAGGTTGCAGTGAGCTGAGATCATGCCATTGCACTCCAGCCTGGGCAACAGAGGGAACTCCATCTCGCAGTGTCTCATGCCTGCAATCCCAGGGAGACCAAGGCGGGCAGATCACCTGAGATCAGGAGTTTGAGACCAGCCTGGCCAATATGGAGACACCCCATCTCTACTAAAAATACAAAAAAAAATTAACCAGGCATTGTGGCAGTCACCTGTAATCCCAGCTACTTGGGAGGCTGAGGCAAGAGAATTGCTTAAACCTGGGAGTTGGGGGTTGCAGTGAGCCGAGATTGTGCCATTGCACTCGAGCCTGGGCAAAAGACGAGGACTCTTTCTCAAAAAATAAATAAATAAAGTAACAGAAGACCCTCAATCAGGAAAAGGCATTAAAGCGGTCGGCAAATCCTCAAGGATTCAACAGAGTTGTGCCAGGAATGAGATTACCATGAATGACAAATTGGCTGACAAAACTGTATGGAGACCTTCATATATCTGTACCTTCACTTAATATTTTGCCTTTTCTTAGAGTCATAGAGTCTTTTCCTCTGCATTGTGCTAACAAAATACATAGGATTTATATGAAATGCTATTATTTTTTCAATCTTAGAAATGAGCATACAGAATTTCACTCAAAGTTAGATTCATTTTACCACAGCTAAGGATAATTAGCCAAATTGGGGATACATTTAAAATCTGATGTTGAGTCACGGGATGTGGAGGTAGAATAGAGAGGAATAATGAACGCAACTTCATTTCCTGGTTCAAAACAACAGATTACTGCCTTGTTTCACAATTTGAGTGATTTTGACGTACCTTTGCGAAAGTTAAGGGTGAAGCAGAAGAGCAGTAAATAAAGTGAGAAACAGAATGTGTTATCCAGAGTAGATTTTGCTTTACATTGGTTGAAGTCTAATTTCTTTCCCTTCATGAACTAAGGAGATGCTCTGTCTGTGGTTCTCAAAGTGTGATATTGTATGTAAACTAATCAAACTAAAACAAAACAGACTTAAATTGCAGCTAACTCATACTTAGGTAAGACATCAGAAAATCTCCCTACTTATAAAAGTTATTGCTGATTAAGAGATATTATATAACATGGGTATAATTACTTGAGGTTTAGCAAGACAGCGCCTAATACAGTGATACGTTTTTTAAAAAACAATGATTTAGTAAATCGCATAACCCATCTACCATGCTAATATGGTAGACTTATCCAAAACAAAAGTATGCTGAAAGAATGAATCTTTTTTAAAGGGAACTCAAATTTATACTGAAAAATTCAAAGATCAGTTCAGGAAGTTTAATAGTCTATACGTTTTATGCCTTAGATAGGTTCATATATTTAAATTGTTTTTGTTTAGTATCTCTACTAAAGTAAGAGTAGCAATAAAATCAATCAACTTAGTTGCCTCCTTTTCTAGTGCCATCAATTTGTCCACTTGCAAAAGTGAAACAGATGGTTGCCTACATGGTCTGAATGGAAGAATTCCAGAAATGTTTCCTGCATAAAAATTATCCTTTCATAAATTCAATTAATTTTACAAAGAGCCTATTATTCTTATGCGTTAACCATTGCCTTTTCCATTATTCCCATTAAAAATTCAATTTGTCCTAGACCTTAACCTATCAGAATAGTAAGACTAATCTTAGCAGGTTCCCTTTTCTCTTCCAACATAACCAAGGGCATCATAAGTGCACTGTGACCCTGAATAGAAAAGGTAGAGGGGAATTCACTGAAGAAATACTGATTGCTACACAATGTGGTCCTGGGCTTACCTTCTACAATACCTTTCTTGAGTTTTCACAGGATTTGCTATCAGCCCCAAACCTTATGAAGTTTAAATTCATTTAATCAGTCTTTGCTTTTTTGACTCACAAAAGGTGCTTTAATGGAGGTTATCAACTACCTCTACCAAAATCTAATAAGTAGGATTGGATTTTCTTGTATATGTATTCACAGCTTTAAGAAAAAAAAAACTAATCATTTATTTCAAACACTTTTTCATTTGACTTTCACAATATCATACTCTTAATTTCACTATTAGTTATTGACTACTCATTTCTCATTTTCCAGCCATCTCAAAGCTATTTGTCTCAAGTCTCAATCTTCAGATGTCTATTCCACACTCCTGCCCTTGGTGACCTATTCCAGTCTTGTGGCTTTAAACGAGGTACATATGTTGAGAATCTCCTAATATACATCTCCAGTCTCAACTTATACCAGAAATCTTATCTAATCACTATGACTTCTTGTATATCATCTCTACATCAAAGTCTAACAGGACTTAACTTTACATGTCAAAAAATGCAACTCTCATTCCTCCCAAAAATAAACTCCTTCATTTTTCCCATATCAGTTATTAGGAGCCAAATCTTTCCAGATACTCAAGCCAAAAACAGGGCAGTCGTCTTGGACTCATCTTTTTCTCTGCATCCCACATTCAATTTATCTGGAAATCAAATTGACTCTACCTTCAAAATCTGAGTGTCTCACACCACCTTCACTTCTACTGCCCTGGCTTATCTCATGAGTGTTTTGTAGTTTTAGCCTCCTAACTACTTTAATTGATTGTTTACTCGCCTCCTTTGGTCTGTTAACAATCCAATAGTGAGAGGCATTCAGTTACAACAAAAGTCAGATCATATCACTTACGTGGCCAAAGCCCATCAGAACCCTCTTAAAACTAAGTCTCTAGATGTGTCTAGCACTTGCCTCGGCATTCTGATCTTATTATTTGTCACTTTCTTCTGTCTCCCTTAAGTACGTATACACTGTTTTCTTGAATGTGCCTGGAACACTGTCAGTTTGGAGATTTTGGCCTTATTCTCTTTCCTAAGATGAAATGTATTTCTCCCCAATAACATTATGGCATGCTCCCTCACCTCCCATAAGTCTCTGCCTTAAAAGTCATTTTCTCGGTGAGCCTTCCTTTCCACCATGTACTCAATACATCTACCCCATTTAAAATGGAAACTTCCTTCACCCATAACACTCACTATTTCCCCTTCCTGCCATGTTTTTTCTCTGTGCCATTTATACCGTCTAACTATAGTGCACCTATCCAATGGAGTCATTGTGGGCACTTTGGCCTTCTTTAAATAATCATATAGCTTAATTTATTTAACCTGTTGTAAATTACAGAGCCTATTTAAAATATAAAGCTCCCACATTTTAATGTTTTGTTACCATTTGTGCTGACATGTATTTATACAGCACATCATTATTTCCAAAGTATTTTTCCATTTACCTTTCTTCCCTGTGGCCACAAATCAATAGTATGTTAAGCAGAGAGGCATCATTATCAAAATTTTATTGATCAGAGCACAAGGCCCACTGAATACCAGGAGCTATCTACTCTTGCTTACTCAGGGCAAGTGGTAAAAATAAAGGAAAACTTTAAACATTAGCATCACTATTAAATAAAGGATGATCATTTCAAAAAAGTGCAAAACGCTTTTCGTATATTTTGAATTTAATTTTTCTTGATTTGAGGGAAAAGATGAAATAAACGACAGTCTCCATCCTCTGCATGAAAACAATCTGGGTGCCAGTTTTAGTTGTAATCCACCTAAATTGATTTTTTGCTTACACATTTGTGTTTTAATTTACTCCTTCTTTTGGAAAATCCATGGGCACATGGATTTTCATTATTTAACTATCCAGTTAATTTTTTCCCCATCACTGCATTTGTTTAAATGTGGACTTTTAAAACATGAAAATGGTTCTTTTAATCTGGTTTAAATTCAGACTTGGAGAAAATGTAGAAATACGTTAAACATTCTATATTTACTAATTTAATTAAAATTAAATGGGCATATCAATAAAGCAAGAAAACAGTCTTGATAAAATGCAATACATTACTCATACAAACTCTGCATGAAAACGTCTTATGTTGTTCTCAAATTACACTCAATTCTGTATATATCCCATGTTTGTTTTCAGTTGTAACTTAGTCGTGTTAAAATGCTTGCTATTGTAAGTTGATGAATGATTTGCAATTGTTATAGACTAACTTTGCAAACTGGAAACAACATTCTTGCTGTTCTGCTAATCACTACTTTGTCTAAAGGAAACAAAAAGGAGACAAATAATGAATAACAACCTATTAAGTCATAATATGCTTTCATTGGAAGGGAGAAATATTCTGCATATTTACTTCACTTTATTTTCTTGTAGATACATAGACTTCTGGGTCATTTTGTGTTTTTTTTTCCAAAATGACTTTGCTGAAATATTTAAGTATATAGAGTAAAAATTATATATTGCAATATGGTTTTACATATATTAATATACCTCTCACTGAGTTATCAATTATGATGTCTTCATATTTTCTTTCTTTTTTTTTTTTTTGAGATGGAGTCTTACTCTGTCATCCAGGCTGGAGTGCAGCGGAACGATCTTGGCTTACTGCAATCTCCACCTCCCAGATTCAAGTGATTCTCCTGCCTCAGCCTCCCAAGTAGCTGGAATTACAGGCTAATGACACCATGCCCAGATAATTTCCATATTTTTAATAGAGACAGAGTTTCACCATGTTGGCCAAGATGATCTTGAACTCTTGACCTCAGGTAATCCACTGACTTCAGCCTTCCAAAGTGCTGAGATTACAGGGGTGAGCCATTATGCCTGGCCATCTTGATATTTTCTCCGTGTTTATTTTGTTTGGGGTTTGGTGAGTTTTTTTAATCTGCTCATACTTTTCATCTAATTTGAAAAATTTAAATGACTTTTCTTAAAATAATCCTTCTAATCCTTGGCTTCTCTCTCATCTTTTCTGAAACTTCAATTACATGTTAGTTGGTGAGCTTAATATTGTTCCACAAATTACACAGACTTTTTTTCTTTGCATCAATATGCATAGTTGATATCACTGTATCCACAAGTTCACCTATCTTTCCTTCTGAAGTGCTTAATTTGTATTTAACCTCAGTGTGCATATTTCCATTTTATATTAAATTTCTCAGGTTCTATTTGTTTGTATGTTTATGTATGTGATATTTTGCATGTGCTTTTCTTATTTTTTTCTCCTGATTTTTATTATTACTTTTAAATTCTGAGTATTTTTGCAATAGCTGTTAAGAAATGTGTCTGCTAATTTCTGTATTTCTGCCATTTTTGGTCTGTTTTTATTAAATAGTTTTTATCCAGATAATGGATCACATTTTATGTTGGTTTTTTTTTTTTTTTTTTTTTTTTTTTTTTTTTTTTTTTTTTTTTTTTTTTTTTTTTTTT
>PVKV010010973.1:0-63534 GCA_004027835.1 Alouatta palliata
TATAATATATTTAGTATATATATATTACTCTATAGTGGAATAGATATACTAAATATATATATAATATATATATAGAAATATATATATTAGAGAATATATATATAGAAATATATACTAAATATATTAGTATATATATATTTCTATATATATATAGTGGAATATATATACTTAGTATCTATATATTATATAGATTTAGTCATTCCACTATACATATATATATACAGTGGAATATATATATACTAAATCTATATAAAATATATATACTAAATCTATATATTCATATATATATATAGTGGAAAGACTATATAATATATAGATACTAAATATATATAATATATATTCTTCAAAACATGCTGTATGTGATACAAAAATACAACTTGTGTCAATTTTTAAATTTTTAATTAAAACATATATTAAAAGTCCACATCCCCAATGTTGGCATCAATAGTTGCTTAAGTGTGAACAAAAATACAACTGACATTTTAAAAAGTAAAGTACAGGCCGGGCGCGGTGGCTCATGCCTGTAATCCCAGCACTTTGGGAGGCCGTGGTGGGCGGATCACGAGGTCAAGAGATCGAGACCATCCTGGTCAACATGGTGAAACCCCGTCTCTACTAAAAATACAAAAAAATTAGCTGGGCGTGGTGGCGCGCGCCTGTAGTCCCAGCTACTTGGGAGACTGAGGCAGGAGAATTGCTTGAACCCAGGAGGCGGAGGTTGCAGTGAGCCGAGGTCACGCCACTGCACTCCAGCCTGGCGCCTGGTGACGGAGTGAGACTCTGTCTCAAAAAAAAAAAGTAAAGTACAGTAGTAGAAGCATCCTCAGCTGACCTCATAGAAGAAGAGAAATGATGGAGCAGTGGTAGATCCAGGAGCCGGGGTACCCCAGGAAGGAACATAAGACAGCAATATCGTTGATGAAGAAGAGAGAGGGAAGGAAAAGGGGTATTCATTGTAAAGGTCTTAAAGATTTTTTTTACTGTCGTAATTCATGTTCATTACAGAAAATCTAAAAAATGCAGAAAGAATAGAAGGAAACGCAGTAGAAAAATATCAACCAATTCCTGTTTATAATCAACATTAAATTGTTGGTGGACTGCTTTCCAGGTGGAGATACCTGTCTCAGTTCAAAATTAGAATCATGCCTACTTGCTACATGAATAAACCTGAGGACAGTAGGCTAAGTGAAAGGAGCCAGATGCAAAAGGACAACTATCATATGATTCAACTTACACGAGGGACTTTGAATAGCCAGAGTAAAGACAAAGTAAAGTCCCTGGTTACCCGGGACTGTGGAGGTGCAAGGAGAATGGGGAGTTATTGTTTGATGGGTACTGAGTTTCAGCTGCGGAAGACAGATGAAGGTGATGGTTGCACAACAATGTGATTGCACTTAATGTCACTGAACTGTGCACTTAGAAATAGTTAAAATTGTAAATGTTATGCCTTGTATATTTTACCACAATAAAAAATATTAGAATCCTGCCAATTTGTCAGTTTGTTCTCCTCCTTCTCCTCCTCTTCTTCCCCTTCCTCTCCTCCTTCTCCTCTTCTTCTTCTCCTCTCCTTCTTCCTTCTTTTTGTCTTTCCTCCTCCTCCTCCTTCTCCTCCTCCTCTCCTCCTCCTTCTTGTTCTTGTTCTTCTTCCTTCTCCTCCTCCTCCTCCTTCTTCTTCTTTCTTCTTCTTTCTTCTTTTTCTCATTGTACCTTAAGCCATTACTTAGATATCTGGCATGATCTTGGTGGTTTATTTTAGTTTTTTCATTTTTCCCACTGAATAACAATCTCCAGGAAAGAAGAGAAACTTCATCTTACTGCTCTCCTCTCCTGGCTCTTAGCCTGGTGCCTGACACAGAGCAGATGCTCAGTAATTATTTATCAAGTCACTCACTCAATCAATCAAGCCATTAGAAAGAGAGATTTTCTAGTGGGATCCAAGTCTACTCTCCACCCTTCTCCAGGAGGTAGAAAGGATGCACCCCTCCAACTTGCTCTGTGCCCCAGGAGGTGGATTTTTGTGGATAGCAATGGGTTCCCTGCCATGGAGAATCTGTTGGGGTGTGAAAAGAAAATAAATCTTGAGACCCTGAAATCATTAAGGGAAAAACTCAAGCTGGGAACTACATAGGGCAAACATGCCTCCTATTCTATTCCTAAACAAGATAGCTGCTAAGGTAAAAGAGCTACATACTTTCCTCACAAGGAATTTCCTTGCAGACAAGGGACAGACAGAACTTAAAGTCATCCCTTTGCTCACTGAGATAAATGCATAGATATGCATTTATGTGTATTGTAGGGTTATCTCCTTTGGAAAAGCTAATCAGAAACTCAAAAGAAGGCAACCATTTGTCTCTCACCAACCTATGACCTGGAAGCCTCCTCCTCTCTTTGAGTTGTCCCGCCTTTCTAGACACAACCAATGTATTTTCACACATATTTACTGATGTCTCATGTCTCTCTAAAATGTGTAAGACCAAGCTGTGCCCAGACCACCTTGATCGTCATCAGGACCTCCTGAGACTGTGTCACAGGCACTCATTTTTAACTTTCACAAAATAAACATCCTAAATTGACTGAGACCTGTCTCAGATATTTGGGGTTCATAGCTTAAAGGAATCCCCAGAAAATGGCAGCACTGGGGCAGATGATGGTGGGAGACCAGGAAATTAGAAGATGAGCTTCAGACAGCCAAGAGAGCAAGTGGCTGCTTCTCTCTTGCTCTGCTATTTGAGATGTTTCCCCTGTGTATCTACCTGTGATAGGCAATGCCACATAGAGACAGGCCAGGAATAGGCAGAGGACCCTCAGCTAAAGGACGAGAAGCCATTATATTAGTTTCCTAATGCTGCTACAACAAATCACTGCAAACTGTCAAGCTGAAAGCAGCAGGGATTTATTCTCACACAGTCTTGGAAGGAAGAAGTCTGAGATCAAGGCGACAGCAGGACTGTACTCCTTCCAAAGATTCTAGGGGAGAATCTTTCCATGCTTCATTCTAGCTTCTCATGGTTGCCAAGAATCCTGGGCATTTCTTGGCTTGTGTATCCTCCACTCCAGTCTTCATGTCTGCTATTTTTTTAATTGGCAAGTAAAAACTGTATATATTTATGATGTACAATATGATGCTTACATATGTGTGTGTGTGTGTGTGTGTGTGTGTGTGTGTGTGTGTGCATTATGGCTGACTAAATCAAGCTATTTAACATATGCATGTAAACTGAAAATAAAATTCTAAGCCTTACCAACCATCTGAATGGACCCCTCTTGGCCAAGGGCATTCCAAAGTTAACCTGAAAAACTAGTTTAGGTCATTCTGGGAAGGTGGAATCAGACATGCCTCATTATGCCCGCCTCCATTTGGAATTCAGGCATAGCTGGCCAGCATTAACATTAAAACAGAGATCTTGGCCAAATGTGGTGGCTCACACCTGTAATCCCAACACTTTGGGGGGCCAAGGCAGGGAGATCACTCAAGGTCAATAGTTTGAGACCAGCCTGGAATAGTGAAACCCTGTCTCTGCTAAAAATACAAAAGTTAGCTGGCCATGGTAATGCATGCCTGTAGTCTCAGCTATTTGGGTGGCTGAGGCAGGAGAATCACTTGAACCCAGAAGGCAGAGGCTGCAGTGAGCCAAGATCACACCACTGCACTCCAGCCTGTAACACAGTGAGACTTTGTCTCAAAAAGACAAAAACAGAGATCTTAAGACTTTTTGTAGCAATAAGACACCAAACTCCAACCTGACTCCAGTATAGCAGCACATGACAGACAGCAGGTCCTGAAAGAAATTGAGGTATTTTACACTAAAATATATTTCTTTGACATATTTTGAAATGGCCCTGCAAAGGTGTCTCTTGTGGGGAAAACCTATGCTCTTTAGAGCTTCGCTTTTCCTTTCTAGGTCTTCTCCCTGATCCAGGAGAGAAATAACTGAGTCTGGAACCTTTTTAAGTCTGATAGAAACATTTATAATCTACTCTCTCTGAAGCCTGTTACCTGGTGGCTTCATCTGCAAAATAAGAACCTTGGTCTCCAGAACTCCTTATTTTAACCCAGACACTCTCTTCTGTGGATTCCAGGTCTTTATATAAACGCTTTCAACCAATTGCCAGCTGGAAAATCTTTGAATCCACCTATGACCTGGAAGCTCCCCCCACCCCCAACTCCTCCCCACCTCAAATTGTCCCACCTTTCTCGATCAAACCAATGTACACCTAACATGCATTGACTGATGTCTCATGTCTGCCTAAAATGTATAAAACCAAGCTGTAGCCCAAAAACCTTCAGCATATGTTGTCAGGACCACAACTGTGTAACAGGTACGTCAGTGACCTTGGCAAAATAAACTGTAAGCTGATTGAGACTCACCTGAGATACTTTCTGGTTTACATGCATTATATCACATACTTACCATTTTTTTGTGGGGAGAACACTGAAAATCTCTTTTAGCAATTTTCAAGTACTGATGGTCTCCAATTTACAATGGTTCAGCTTGTGATTTTTTTGACTCTACAATGGTGAAAAGTAGGAACCATCATTTGAACAGCCGCACAATCATTCTTGTTTTCACCTTCAATACAGTATTCAATAAATTACATGAGATGGTCAACATTTTATTATAAAATAGGCTTTGTGTTAGATGATTTTACCCAACTGTAGGTTAATGTAAGTGTTTTGAGCATGTTTAAGGTGGATTAGGATAAGCTATGATGGTCAGTAGGTTATACGTATTAAATGCATTTTGATTTGTGATATTTTCAAATTATGATGGGTTTATTAGGATGTAACCTTATCAAAAGTTGAGTCATATCTCTATACAATATATTGTTATTAACTATAGTATCCATGATGTATAACAGATCTATTGAATTTATTCCTCCCTTCTAAATAAAGTTTCGTGTCTTCTGACCAACATCTCCCCAATTGCCCCCAATCCTACCAGCTGGCAACCATCATTTTATTCTGTTTCTATGAGTTTTCCTTTTTCACCTTCCACATATTAAGTGAGAAGATGCAGTATTTGTCTTTGTGTCTGGCTTATTTCATTTAGCCTGATGTCCTCCAGCTTCACCCAGGTTGTTGCAAATGATAGGATTTCCTTCCTTCTAATGGCTAAATAGTATTCCATTGTGTATAGGTGCCCCATTTTCTTTACCCATCCTGGTGGACTCAGGTTCATTCCATGTCTGGGCAACTGTGAACAGTGCTGCAATAGACGTGGGGAGTGCATATATCTCCTTGACATACTGATGTCATTTCCTTTGTTGATCACCATGTCTTCACAGGGCATTCTCCCCATGTGTCCCTGTCCTCTTATACCCATGGCCATCTTGTTACAAGGACAGCAGTCAAGTTGGATGAGGATCCACCCTATTCCAGTACCACGTTACCTTAATACACCTGCAATGAGCCTGTTTCCAAATAAGATCACATTCACATGTTCCATGGGTGAGGACTCCAACGTATCTTTTTTTGAGAGGCCCAATTCAACCCATAACAGTAGATAAGACCTTTCATCAGTTCTGCTTCCCATCTAATTTGGGTTATCGAACAGACAGAAAAGATGCTTGAGGTTTGGACAGCTAGAACAGGAATGTTCATAGTGGAAGCAGAAGAAAGTCCTTGGTTGGTCCACACAGATGGAGTATGTCTCAGCATGGCAGAGCAGCCATCATTATGTCGTTCAACAAACAAATATTAAGGGTCTGCTTTGTTCCAGGAACCGGGCTGAGAATTGTAGATTGACAGATGAGACACCCATCAAGGAGCTGACATTCCAGAGAGGGAAGCAAAAGAAACACAAACTGACAAGAGCTATGAGGGATGGAGGGATGGAGCATACCCTGGTGGTGTGAGACCTCAAACCAAGTGGTCAGAGAAGAGTTCTTTAAGAGATCATATTTGAACAGAGACCCAAAGCAAGAGAGGGAGTAAGCCCTATAAAAATTCAGAATAAGAACACTTCAGGGAAGAAAGAAAATTTCAGACAAGGGAAAAACAAATGCAAAGACTGTGAGGTTAAACACGGATGGTGAGCACCATCGTGACTGATTCTTTATGATCCCAGAACAGAGAGGTGGGAGATGGAAGGAAAGGTGGGATGGGGCCAGGTGGTAAGAAATTGAGGTTCTGTAGATTACGGTAAGGAACTTGGACACTATTCTAAACTGGAAGTTCACTTCATTGAACCTACCCTATGGTTGTAAAGCCACAGTCTTCCTAACTTTTTTTTTTTTTTTTTTTTGAGACAGAGTCTCACTCTGTCACCCAGGCTGGAGTGCAGTGGCACAATCAGGGCTCATTGCAGCCTCCACCTCCATGGGCTCAGGTGATTCTCCTACCTTAGCCTCCAGAGTAGCTGGAACCACAGGCTCACACCATAATGCCCTGCTTATGTTTTTTATTTTTTGTAGAGTCAGGGTTTGCCATGTTGCCCAGCCTGGTCTCAAACTCCTGGGCTTAAGCAATTCACCTGTCTCAGTCTCCCAGATTGCTGGGATTAGAGGTGTGAGCCACCACACCTGGCCTTAACCTATTAATACCCAAAATCACTAATGTGAATAAGCTTTTCCAAAGAAAAAGTGACGAATGAGAAATCAATGGAGAATGAAAACCTGATGTATGAACTAGATACGGCTGTGTAACAAATTATCCCACAAGTTGGCAGCTTAAAATAGCATATGCTAATTATATGGATTCTTGTGTGTCCAGAGTCTGGGCATGGCATTCTCTGGCTCAGGGTCTCTCACCAAGCTACTATTTCACCTCAACACTAGACTGGGCACTTGATCCAGCAATCCCACTACTGGGTATGTACCCAAGGAAAAGAAATCATTATATCCAAAAAAACACCTGCACCTGTATGTTTATCACAGCACTATTCACAATAGCAAAGACATAGAATCAACCTAAGGACCAAACAATGGAAGACTGAACAAAGAAAATGTGGTATATATTAATACATGCAATGGAATACTATTCAGTCATAAAAAAGAACAAAATCATGTCTTTTGCAGCAACATGGATGGAACTGGAGGCCATTATCCTCAGTGAAATAACTCACACACAGCAAGTCAAATACCACATGTTTTCATTTATAAATGAGAGATAAATAATGAGTACACATGGATATAGAGTGAGGAATGCTAGACACTGGAGATCTGGAAGAGTGGGAGAATGAGGGGCACTGGGAGATGACAAACTACTTAATGTGTCCAGTGTACACTTTCAGGTGATGGATACACTAAAAGTCCAGACTTCACCACTATACCATATATCCATGTAACAAAACTTTACTTCTATCCCTTAAATGTAGAAGGGAGGGAGGGAGGGAGGGAAAGAAAAGAGAGGGAGGGAGGAACAAAGGGAGCAAGAGAGCAGAACACAAGGAAGCAAGAGAGGGCAGAACAGAAGGAAGCAAGAGAGGGCAGAACAGAAGCCATGATCGCTTTGTAGCCTAATCTCAGAAGTGGCATCCATCACGTTTGCCATAGCCTTTTGGTTACAAATGAGTCATCAGGTCCAGCACACCCTCAAGGGATTACACAGGGCGTGAGGACCAGGAGGTGAGGACCATTCAGGGCCGTCTGAAGATGCCTAAACCAACTTAAAAAAAAAAAAAATTGAGGGGTGGATGGCAGACAACCAGCTAGTAAAGAACAGAGAGTAGAGGTGAAAAAGAAAACATGTTAAAGAGTACAGATAAGGGGATTCAAGTCAGAGGAGACTGACAATTTCAAAGCTCCCAGGAGGTCAAGTTGAGCAGGATGGAAAAGAAACTATGGAATTTGTCCTTTGCAGGAAGACATTGATGATGGTTGCAGAGCCATTATTTTTGTTTGTTTGTGTGTTTGTTTCTGGTTTGTGTGTGTGTGTGTTTTTTGTGGGGTGTGTGTGTGTGTGTGTGTGTGTGTGTGTGTGTTTTGTGTGTTGTTGTTTGAAATAGTCTCTGTTGCCCAGGCTAGAGCTCAGTGGCACAATCTCAGTTCACTGCAACCTCCACTCCCTGGGTTCAAGTGATTCTCATGCCTCAGCTTCTTCAGTAGCTGGGATTACAGGCATGCACCACCACACCCAGCTAATTTTTGCATTTTTGTAGAGATGGAGTTTCACCATGTTGGCCAGGCTGATCTCGAACTCCTGGCCTCGTGTCATCCGCCTACCTCGGCCTCCCAAAGTGCTGGGATTACAGGTGTAAGCCACTGTGCCTGGCCTGCCTGAGCCATTTTAAGAGACTAAACGGGGCTACAGCCATAGGCACAGGGCCTTGTCACTCACTGACCAGCAGGATCACTGCCTTTGCAGGAGCTGACAGGGAAGAACCAGGAAGCACCTCCTCTCTCAGCCTGGGGCTTCCCACCGTCTCCTGACACCTCCACCAGAAAACGACCTCATTTCTCAAAGACAAAACAGATTCTAGGTCATATCCCCCTGGAACAAGAGACCAACTGATGTGATTATCTCCAAGAGAAAGAGGGGCACCTACTAAAAGTAGAACCTGGTGCCCCAGAAGGGAAGACATCGGGGAACCTAAAAAGGGGTCTCTGATAATTACCTGCCAAGATTTCACAGTGAAGGGCATCTCCATGTAATGCCAAAAAAAAAAAAAAAAAAAAAAAAAAAAAAAAAAAAAAAAAAAAAAAAAAAAAAAAAAAAAAAAAAAAAAAAAAAAAAAAAAAAAAGAAAGAAAGAAAAAGGGCTAGAAGTTTTAGAAGGTTCTTCTTCATCCATTCTGCAATTTCACTCGATTTTACCCAAAAGCAGAATTCTGCTCCCTACGTTGCATGAATCTGTATACAGAACAGGTGGCCCCAGCAAGGATGGTTGCAAAAAGGAATTTCTGTAAAACGTTCTTTATTATAAAAATCAGAGAGCTGCTAGGTGCAGTGGCTCACACCTGTAATCCTAGCACTTTGGGAGGCCGAGGCGGGCAGATCACAAGGTCAGGAGTTTGAGACCAGTCTGGCCAACACAGCGAAACCCCGTCTCTACTAAAAATATAAAAATTAGCAGGGTGTGGTGGCGGGCACCCAGGTACTCAGGAGGCTGAGGCAGAATTGCTTGAACCTGGGAGGCGGAGCCAAGATCATGCCACTGCACTCCAAGCCTGGGTGACAATAAATAAATAAATAAATATAAATATAAATCAAAGAGCTAATTTCACAAAGAAATATAACTCCCTATTGGCCTGAGTTAGAAGTATTTGGGCTTCAGAATATTGGGAGGAAGGAAATATATATAACTATAATTGTGTATACACACACACACACACACACACACACACACACTCACACGCACGCAGGCATGGTCGGGGAATGAATGTGGAATGGTTACAGTGAAATCAAGAGCAAGTTCAGAATAGATTTCTCCGGATAGTAACAATAAAAAATGAGGCTGGCCACAGTGGTTCATGGTCATAATCCCAGCACTTTGAGAGGGTGAGGCAGGAAGATGGCTTGAAGCCAGGAGTTCAAGAACCAGCCTGGGCAACATAGCAAGATCTCATCTCTCCAAAAAAAAAGAAAAAAAATTAGTCAGGTGTGATGGCATGCACCTGTAGTTCCAGCTACTCAGGAGGTTGAGGTGAGAGGATCTCTTGAGACTGGGATTTCAAGGATTCAGTAAGCCGAGATCGTGTCTCTTCATTTCAGCCTGAGTGACATAGTGAGACTCTGTCTAAAAAATAAAATAAAATAAAATTCTTATTCATTTCATTATGTTTTTCCATATTTTATACATTTTATACAATGGGAATACATTGCTTTCATAGGTTATTTGTTAGTTTAAGAGAAGTATTTGGGTGTGAAAAGTAGTGAAAACTTTTCCCAGTCCCAGGTTTATGTACACAATGTTCCTGTAGCATTTTTTGAACACCATCATTTCTATTCAGACATACGCAGGCAAATCACCTGGAAACCGAGAGCTAATCCTAGCCCTGCAATCAATGGTTCCTTCCAGACAGGTCAGACACAGTTGCTCACACCTGAAATCCCAGAGCTTTGGGAGGCCAATGCGGGAGGATTGTTTGAGCCCAGGAGTTCAAGGTTGCAGTGAGCCATCATGGTGCCACTGTACTCTACCCTGGGTGACAAAACAAGACCCTGTCTCAAAAAAAAAAAAAAAAAAAAAAGCAGGGCACAGTGGCTCATGCCTGTAATCTCAGCACTTTGGGAGGCCAAAGTGGGTGGATCATCTGAGGTCAGGAGTTCAAGACTAGCCTGGCCAACATGGTGAAACCCCATCTATACTAAAAATACAAAAAGGGAGCCTAAAATCCCAACTACTGGGAATGGTGGTGGGAGCCTAAAACCCCAACTACTCGGGAGGCTGAAGAAGAAGAATCCCTTGAACACGGGAGGCAGAGGTTGCGGTGAGCTGAGATTATTCCATTATACTCCAGCCTAGGCAACAAGAGTGAAACTTCGTCTCAAAATAAAAAAAAGGAGATAGTTCACCTGTTTTCAGATGCATACATGTCAGGCTAGAGAAATGTCCAAAATGGGGTTATCAAAGCCAGGAGCTAGCAGTGAGTTTCTGGAAGTTCATTTAGAGAATGGAAACTGGGGTTGGGAGATAGAAGTGCTGGCCAGATTAAGCAATGGTCTGCACCAATTTCAATGCTTAGATAACAATATTATATACTAGCAGCGTGCTGTTGTCAGTGTGTTGAACTAATAGAAAGACAGAATGGGCCGGGGCGGTGGCTCATGCCTGTAATCCCAGCACTTTGGGAGGCCAAGGCAGGCAGATCACGAGGTCGGGCGATCAAGACCATCCTGGCTAACACGGTGAAACCCTGTCTCTACTAAAATACAAAAAGAAAAAAAATAGCCAGATGTGGTGGCATGTGCCTATAGTCCCAGCTACCTACCGGGGAGGCTGAGGCAGGAGAATTGCTTGAACGCAGGAGGTGGAGGTTGTGGTGAGCTGAGATCACGCCACTGCACTCCAGCCTGGGCAACAGAGACAGTCTAAAAAAAAAAAAAAAAAAAAAAAAAAAAAAAAAAAAAAAAAAAAAAAAAAAAAACCAGAATGTAACAGCCTGGACCCACATCCATAGCCCTAATACATTTCACCAGAGAGCCACGTGGAAGCCAAAATCCTCACATGTAAATCTGGCATGAGAAAGCTTCCTAAGTGCCTCTCAGGTAGCTTGGTACAAGTTCTGCCCCATGGAGGTGCTTCATACACCAGGCAGCAAGCCTACCCAATGAGATCCCCTGGTCGGGAAGGAGGGAGTACTTCATGAACAAAGCAAAGGTCGATGGCTGTGTGCAGAAGGTCATTTCATGTGAGCTGTCTCCCCAGTTCTTTGTGAAACCTTCTCTGGACCTCTTCTGGTTTTGAAATAGCTCATTCATGGGTCCGTTCAATTAACAGAAGTGAAAAGTAAACACTCACATAACGCTTACTAGGTGCCCATTACAAGGCCAAGCACTTCGTTCATACTGACTCACAGTCTTCATGAGTAATGGCAATAAGTGGCAGAATCATAATTTGAATGCTAGCCCATCTGGATCCAGAATACGGACCATAATACTCTCCTGACTCCCATGAAAATTTGTTGAAGTAGATACCACTGGTCCCAGCAGCAAATGACTGTGCTAACCCCATATTCCCAAGCCTCCATCACCAAAGGTTATCTGGCTCCATCTCTTACTGGCCCTAAAGAACATAATGGTGGGTCTCCAGCATGGCTACCCTGGGAGTCGCTGGTTGCCCATCTTATTCCTCCCCATTACTGAAGGATCCCTTGCTTGCAAAACCAGGGTCACTCATTCCTTCTTCACTGTCAGACATTTCATTCACTCAATATGAAAATATTTGGTTGAGCACAGTGGCTCATGCGTGTAATCTCAGCACCTTGGTAAGCTGAGGCAGGAGGATTGCTTAAGGCCAGGAGTTCAAGACCAGCCAGGGAAACATAGCAAGACTCTGTCTCTACAAAAAATTAAAAAAAAAAACCATACACGGTGGCACATGCCTATAGTCCTAGCTACTCAGGAGGCTGAGACTGGGAGGATCCCTTGAGCCCAGGAGGTTGAGGCT
The DNA here is from genome assembly GCA_004027835.1 of Alouatta palliata. NCBI lineage: Eukaryota > Metazoa > Chordata > Mammalia > Primates > Atelidae > Alouatta > Alouatta palliata. Next base: position 12,050 of record PVKV010010973.1, read on the forward strand.
GCAGTGAGCCATGATTGTTACTGTACGCCAGCCTGGGTGACAAAGTGTGATCCTGTCTGAAAAAATAAAATTAAAATAAAACATTTATTGATTCTTCCACTTATATTTTCATTTAATAAATATGTGTTGAGTGCTTGCTGTGAACCACTATCTGTGCTGGGTGCTAGGTGGTGGAATACAATGGTAAATAAGAGAGGCGGCCAGGTGTGGTGGCTCACGCCTATAATCCCAGCACTTTGGGAGGCCAAAGTGGGTGGATCACGAGGTCAGGAGATCGAGACCATCCTGGCTAACATGGTGAAACTCTGTCTCTACTAAAAATACAAAAAATTGGCCAGGACTGGTGGCACGTGCCTGTAGTCCCAGCTACTCGAGAGGCTGAGGCCTGAGAATTGCTTGAACCTGGGAGGTGGAGGTTGCAGTGAGCCGAGATCATACCACTGCACTCCAGCATGGGCAACAGAGTGAGACTCCATCTCAAAAGTAAACACTTACATAATGCTTACTGGCTATCAGCCACAGTTCTAAGCACTTTATTCAACCTTTGGTGATAGATATATATACTATCTAGAGAGGTCACATAAATATGTTATCTAGAGAGCATATATCTATCACGTAGCTATGCTATCTAGATATCATATAAATAGCATATATCTAGATAGCATATGTATATATATGCTATTTGGATAGCATACATATATCACATAAATATGTTACCTTCCAGTAACATGACGGAGTCTCACTCTGATGCCCAGGCTGGAGTGCAGTGGCACAATATTGGTTCACTGCAACCTCCGCCTCCTGGGTTCAAGCAATTCTCTGCCTCAGCCTCCCAGTAGCTGGGATCACAGCCTCCTGCCACCACGCCTGGCTAATTTTTGTATTTTTAGTAGAGACAGGGTTTCTCCTACTTGGCCAGGCTGGTCTTGAACTCCTGACCTTGTGATCCACCCTCCTCAGCCTCCCAAAGTGCTGGGATTACAGACGTGAGCCACCGCGCCCGGCGGATGATGGGATCTTTCTCAAGGAGTCAGGATTCCAATGCGCTTGGGCCAAGTTCCAAAGCAAAGCTTCCATCCTACTCCTCCCCCACCTCTGGAATTCCACCTTCCTTCTGGCGCCCATCGCTATGGTGACGGGCGCGCTCTCAGTTCACTCACTCTACAGGCCAGGAAAGAGTTGTGTGTCGTTGGGGTCCCCTCCGCTCCGCGTAGGGGTCCCAGCCAGGCCGAGGGACCAAGCAGGGACCATGCCTGTGTTGGCACCCCCGGCTGAGCGCAGCCAGGACGCGCGCATTGGGGCCCCAGCATGGCGCCAGGAAGTTCAGGCCATGGCGAGGACCGCGCATATTCTGACCGACCGCTGCGGGCAGGAGGCGGTGACCATGTGGCAGCCCAAGGACACCGTGCTGGACCCGAACCTGGCGCACCACCTAGGCCGCGCCGCCTACATCCAGCCCTGGCGCTTCCGCGTGGAGATGCTCAAAGACGGCGGCACCGTGGAGAAGCCGCCGCCTGGCGAGGGCGTCACGCTGTGGAAGGGCAAGATGAAGCCGCCAGCCTGGTACGCCCGCCTGCCGCTGCCCCTGCACCGTCAAGCGCGCGCCCTGCAGACCACCGAGATAGTGCACGCGCACGCGCGTGGAGCGCGCCTCACCGCCGCCCGCCTCGGCCGCGCGCAGCACCAGATTAACGGACGGGTGCGACAGCTGCTGCGCCAGCGCGAGGTCACCGACCACAGGCTCAGCGAAGTGCGCAAGGGTCTGCTTATTAACCGGCAGAGCGTCAAGCTGCGGGGCTACAGGCCCAAGTCTGAGAAGGTGGGACCTTCCCCCTCAACCCCAGCCTAATTGCAAAGACGGAGGCCTCCGCTATGCGGTGTTCAGCCCCAGAAAAACCCTTTCCATACTTCGAGGCTGGTGGATCACCTAAGGTCAGGAGTTCGAGACCAGCCTGACCAAACTGGTGAAACCCAGTCTCTACTAAAAATACAAAATTAGCCTGGTGGCTCATGCCTGTAAAATCTCAGCTCCTTGGGAGGCTGAGGCAGGAGAATCGCTTGAACCCGGGAGGCAGAGGTTGCAGTGAGCCGAGATCACGCCATTGCACTCCAGCCTGGGCAACAACAGCAAAACTCTGTCAAAAAAAAGAAAAAGAAAAAGAGCCTTTCCATAGAGAAAACACCCAACTCTGGTGAATAAGCGGCAAGAAGATGACGGCCGGGTGCAGCAGCTCATGCGTGTAATCCCAGCATTTTGGGAAGCCTAGGTGGGAGGATTGCTTGAGGCCAGGCCTTTCAGGCTGAAGTGAGCTATGATGGCACCACTGTGCTCCAGCCTCGGTGACAGGGTGAGAACCTGTCTCTACCAAAAATTTTTAAGAGTTAGCTGGGTGTGGTGGTGCACACCTGTAATTCCAGCATTTTGGGCAGGAGACAGGAAGATTGCTTGAGGCCAGGAGTTGGAGACCAGCCTGAGCAACATAGTGAGACCCCCATCTCTACAAAAAAAAAAAGAAAAATAAATGGCTCAGTGTGGTGGTATGCACTTATGGTCCCAGCTACTTGGAGGCTGAGGCAGGAGGATGGCTTGAGCCTGAGTTTGAGGCTGCAGTGAGCTATAATCAGGCCAACTGCAATCCAGCCTGGGCAACATAATGAGATCCCATCTCTCCAAATATTGGGGGAGACATTGGCCGGGTGTGGTAGTTTGTGCTTGTAATCCCAGCACTTCAGAAGGCCAAGGCAGGAGGATTACTTGAGGCCAGGAATTTTAGGCCAGCCTGGGCAACACAGTGAGTCCCTGTCTGTACCAAAGTTTAAAAAACAATACCCAGGCATGGTGGTGCATGCCTCTAGTCCTAGCAACTTGGGAGGCTGAGGCAGGAGGATTGCTTGAGCTCAGGAGTTCAAAGCTGCAGTGATCTATGATAGGGCCACTACCCTTCAGCCTGGGAGACAATGAGACTCAAAAACAAACAAAAAAAGATGACGGAGATAGGCCTAAGAAAAGATGCCTAATTTCCTAAGACCCAAAGAGTGAGCCCTGCCCAAGGAGCCGGATGCTCAGCTTCTGTGTCCCAGAGGAGAAAATTATCCAAATCTCTCAGTGAGGGAGGGAGGGAGGGTGCAGTCCCTGATTCAGACTCCATGAAAATCTCCCCAAAAATAAAACTCACAGCCCTCAGCCCAGGCCTAAAATCATCCACCCAGATCCCAGGCCCGGAGGGTAAGACCCTTCCAGAGGTATGAGGCCCTCAGTGCCCAGTCCTAGTGAAAACACGCTCCCAACTCCCAGCTGAGGAGAGCAGCTGAGGAAAGCAGCTGAGGAGAGGTCCCAACCCAGGTGAAACTCCCCCCAGTATGTGAAATAAGACCCAGCTCCCCTAGCTTCAGGAAGTGAAGATCCGTCCTCAGGCCTCATCTGTGGAGAAAGGAAGAAGTCCTCCCTAGAGAGTGAGACTTCAGACTCCCAACCCTCTCACACCTAAAAGTTAAGCCCCGGTCCAGGGGGAAAGGGTGAGACCTCTAGTGGTGAAATCCTCCCCCTAACGTGAAACCCCAAATCCCCACCCCAAAAAGTACGAAAATTCCAGCCTCCCAGGGGAGAGATGAGACCCCACCCACAGAATGGGATTCCTACCCCCAGCCCCCAGATCCAAATATTAAGACTCCAAAAAGGTAAATCCTCATCATCCCTATATGATCCCTCCACCTGTAGCCAGGGAGAGGAGTTAAGACCATCACTGAGGAAAGGGTGCCCAGCTCCCAGGCTTAGGGGATGAGAACCCTCCCCCAACTTGAGACACCCTCATCTCATCCTCCTGGGCTCCTATCTGTAAAAGGGAGAAGCCCCCAGCACCATGCTCCAAAGGGCAAGACCCCCCAAGTGAAAGAACCCACTGAAAGGATCAAACCTGCTCAGAGAGTGAGACACCCTGCCCAAAGGATGTCTTCATCCTTCAGACTCATCGTTTATGATGCTGGTAACCCCTCTACTACCCTGGAAAGAGAAATCTCTTCCCAGCCCTTTCCCAAGGATGTGAGGGATTCTCTCCTTGTTTTCTAGGTCCCTGACAAGGCTGATAGTATGCTTACATGGGAGAAGGAGGAGCTGAAAAGCATGAAGAGGAAAATGGAGAGAGATATGGAAAAATCAGAGGTCCTACTCAAGGTTAGGAGTGCCTGGGGACAAGTTACGGGGGCTGGAGGGGGATCCCTGGCTGCCTAATGGGGACTGTCACAATAGCAATTCCTTCAAGCCACACTGACCAGATATTCACTGCATTTCACTTCATTAAATGGAAAAGTGAGGCCATGGGAAATGAAGGTTGGTCTCAGAATAACAATGAATACCCACTCTGTACCAAACCCTGTGCAGTCATTGAATCCACTCCTTAAGACTCTCCTGTGAAGCAGAAACTATGATCCTCTCATTAAAGAGGGGAAAATTGAGACTCAGAGAGAGAGATGACCTCACCTAATAAGCAAAGCCGTCAACCGCAGCACTGTGGTTTCAGCCCAGGTGACTGGAGTCTAGCTCTTTGCACTATAACATATGCTCCAGCTTCAGCCAGACTTGATCTCTCACTGCATCCTTCATGCTTGCAATGAGAACTTCTTCATGAGGACACAAATGAAGGGGGGGAGCAGTAAGACTTCAGGGGGCCTTTGGAACCTGTTAGGGTTTGCAGACAACCTGTGGGTGCTTTTGACTCAACCATTTGATAAATGCTAATCTGGTACCTGCTTCCCAGACACCGGGCTTGGCATCATGGATAAAGTGGTGCCTGGGAAAGAACTAGCCTTGCCCTTGAAGAGTTAGCATTCTAGAGGCATCCAAGGAAAAGAGAGGCTGGGGAATTTTTTGTTTCTGATTGTGAGATTGAACTGTCAAGTCTTTTGTTGTTGTTGAACTTTCTTGCTTTTATATAGAGAGAGCTCCTCAGCTAGACTCCATTTAAACAGGCATTGGACCTTGAAGGCAGAGGCAGTACTAAATTATGTTTCATGTAGCAAAGCTCAGTAAGGATGTGTTGACTTGGGGGTGGGGAGGAGGGGAGAAGAAGGGACAGGCTGGGAGGCACGGAGGTTTGGACGAGGCGGGGGGAGTCAGACACTGGTGATACGCTGTCCGTGGTGCTGAACTGGAATAAGGTGTATATTCTGACCACTGTCATATTCCTTTAAATCTGATGATTCTTGAAATATCCTTCCAGGATGTCTCAGGCAGAGAAGGGAGAACGCCTTGAGGATGGACCTGGGAGCAAAGGACTATAAAGAGGGAAAGGAATCATAAAACCTAGCCAGTGTGGTGGCATGTGTCTGTGTCCCAGCTACTTGGGAGGCTAAGATGGGAGGATTGCTTGAGCCCAGGATGTTAAGGCTGCTGTGAGCTGTGATCATGCCACTGCATTCCAGCCTGGGAGTGAGACCCTATCTCAAAAAAAAGTGTATATATATATATGTGTGTGTGTGTGTGTGTGTGTGTGTGTGTGTGTTTATTTATATAAAATTTCCCTGAATTATCTTGATGTCTAAGTAAACACTCATCACCTGGGAAAATGTAAGCAGAATTGCCTGACCTTTGACTCTTATTTGCAGGTTCCCAAACCTTAACACACCATCCCTTCTCTAAAAGCCACATTTGAGGGAATATCTGTCAGCACCACCAACTCATCCGTGTGTTTATCTGTAGTGGCTATTGAGGAAACTGTACTGTTCAAAGTTTTTTGTTTGGTGGTGGTGGTGGTTGTTGTTTTTGACACAGGGTCTCACTCTGTTGCCCAGGCCCAGTGGTGCAATCTTGGCTCACTGCAACTTCAACCTCCCAGGCTCAGATGATCCTCCCACCTCAGCCTCTTGAGTAGCTGGGATTACAGACGTGAATCACCACACCTAGCTAATATTTTGCATTTTTTGTAGAGACGGAGTTTCACCATGTGGCCCAGGCTGGTCTCGAACTCCTAGGCTCAAGCGGTCCTCCCACCTTGGCCTCCCAAAGTACTGGTATTATAGTCATGAGCCACCATGCCTGGCCTGAATGCAGTGATTTGTTTTTTTTACAGTGTATTCATACATCAAAACATCAAGTTGTACACCTTAAATAAATATTATTTTGTGAATTATACCTCAAAGCTGGGAAAAATTAAGTGGAAAAGAATAGATTTTGAATAATCTTACTACAAAAAATGATAGGTATGTGGGGTGTGGATATATTAATTAGCTTGATATCATCCTTCCACATTGCGTACACAAATCAAAGCATCACATTGCATGTCATAAATATACACAATTATTTTTCAATTAAAAACAAAACTTTAAGTAAAAATAATAAATGGGACCTAATCAAACACCACAGCTTCTGCATGGCAAAAGAAACAGTCATTAGAGTGAACTGGCAACCAACAGAATGGGAAAAAATTTTTGCAGTTTACCCATCTGACAAAGGGCTGATATCCAGAATCTACAAAGAACTGAAACAGATTTACAAGAAAAAAACAAACAAGCCCATTCAAAAGTGAGCAAAGGATATGAACAGACACTTTACAAAAGAAGACATACATGAGACCAACAAACATGAAAAAATGCTCATTATCACTGGTCATTAGAGAAATGCAAATCAAAACTACGTTGAGATACCATCTCACGCCAGTTAGAATGGCGATCATTAAAAAATCTGGAGACAACAGATGCTGGAAAGGATGTGGAGAAATAGGAACACTTTTACACTGTTGGTGGGAGTGTAAATTAGTTCAACTATTGTGTAAGACAGTGTGGCGATTCCTCAAGGACCTGGAAATAGAAATTCCATTTGACCCAGCAATCCCATTACAGGGTATATATCCAAAGGATTACAAATCATTCTACTATAAGGACACATGCACACGAATGTTCATTGCAGCACAGTTTACAATAGCAAAGACCTGGAACCAACCCAAATGCCCATTGATGATAGACTGGACAGGGAAAATGTGGCACATATACACCATGGAATATTATGCAGCCATCAAAAATGATGAGTTTGTGTCCTTTGTAGGGACATGGATGAACCTGGAAACCATCATTATCAGCAAACTGACACAAGAACAGAAAATCAAACACCACATGTTCTGACTCATAGGCAGGTGTTGAACAATGAGAACACATGGACACAGGGAGGGGAGCATCACACCATGGAGTCTGTCAGGGGGAAATAGGGTAGGGACAGTGGGAGGTGGGGAGTTGGGGAGAGATAGCATGGGGAGAAATGCCAGATATAGGTGATGGGAGGAAGGCAGCAAATCACACTGCCATGTGTGTACCTGTGCAACAATCCTGCATGTTCTTCACATGTACCCCAAAACCTAAAATGCAATAAAAAAAGGAAAAAAATAATAAAGTAAACCTTGAGGGGTTTACTTTGAGGGGTAGTTTGATGTGAGTCAAAGGAGGAAAAAATTATTTTTTCATAAGACAAAGACATGCTTCTCCTAAAAAAGATTTCATAAAAGAAAATATTTCTCTGGAAGACTGGGGAAATTAATTAAATCAAAAAATATTTCCAGGTCAGGCACAGTGGCTCATGACTGTAATCCTAGTGCTTTGGGAGGCTGAGGCAGGATTGCTAGAGCCTAGGAGTTTGAGACCAGCCTAGACATCATAGTGATATCCTGTCTTTACAAACAAAATAAAAAATACAAATTAGCTGTTTCAGGAGGCTGAAGCGAGAGGATCGCTTGATCCCAGGAGGTTGAGGCTGCAGTGAGTTATGATTGCACCATGGCAATACAACCTGGACAAGAGAGTGAGATTGTGTCGCAAAAGGAATGGAGATATATATATATATATATATATATATCCATATTTACTTATGAATATATATATATATTCATAAGTAAAAGCCTTTACTAGTATCAAAAAAAAAAATTAGGCACATTGCCTCATGATTGTAATTCCAACACTTCAGAAGGTCAAAGCAGGAGGACAGCTTCAAGCCAAGAGTTCAAGACCAACCTGGACAACATAGCCAGACCCCTTTTCTAAAAAAGTTTTAAAAATAGCAGGGCATGGTGGCTTATGCCTGTAGTCCCAGCTACTCAGGAGGCTTAGGCAGGGGGATCACTCGAGCCCAGGATGTTGAAGCTGTAGTGCACTATGGTGGCACCACTGCACTCCAGCCTGGATGAGAGAGCAAGATTTTGTCTCTTAAAAAAAAAGAGAGAGGGTCAGTTTCCGTTCACAGGTAGAGATGCTTTACAGCCTATAAGGCTCAAGCCTACAGCAAATGAAAGCAAAGAAATCACTTTCATCCAGTGAACATCCCAGTTCACTCTGCCATCTCTTCCTCCCTACCCCACCCAGACCCTGGCCTCCTGCCGAGACACCCTGGCCTTCTGCTTCAAGGAGCGGCTCCAAGCCGTGGACCTGATGAACCAGCCTCTGGACAAGGTTCTGGAGCAGGCTGGACGCCACTCATGGGTGAACCTCTCCCGGGCCCCCACCCCACGCACGCAGGGTCAAAAAACGCCTCCTCCAGACCCTGTGGGCACCTATACCCCAGGTAGGAGGAGTTCACCGTACTGGGTAGCATCGGTGCCCACCCAGACTCCCTTGACTATCAGTGCAACCCCTCGCCCACTTAGCTGTCCCCTTCCTGGGAAATAGCCTTACAGCGAATGGGAAGGCTGAAAACTTATCTTGCTGAACACATGTTGTCACTCAGCTTTTCCCCCTGTGCTCTCCTGCCCACATTTGCGTGAGGACTCAGTCACTCACAGGCTCTGCTTCTAAGGAAATCAACCCAAGACGCTACTTACACTATGCCCCGCGCCCCCTGGACTTTCTCTCAGTCCCTCAATAAAGCCCCCTCGCCCAGGGCCCACCGTCACCTGAGAATAGAGAGAGGGACAGGGGGTCTGGGAACCGAGGGCTTGGTGCCCCCACGTGCGTCCTGGGCAATTTGCAGCGTGCGCGGCGGCGCTAAACGAAGCCAAGCGGTTGTTGGTCGAGTCCAAGGACACCTTGGTGGAAATGGCAAAGAACGAGGCGGACGTAGGGACGCAACAGCTGCAGATAAGTGACCGCGTGTGCGCCTCGCTGGCACAGAAGGCAAGCGAGACCTTGGAGCTGAAGGTGAGCGCATTACCCGCGGCTGCGGGCGAGGGTGGGACCTGAGAGGAGAAGGGGACTGGGAGCCAGCGTGATCCCCCTGCGATCCCCGCCCCCAGGAAAGACTAAATATGACATTAGGACTGATGAGGGGAACGATCCACCGTTGCACGAGATACAACCAAGAGATGCACACCACCTGTGGTCTCATCAAGGTACATTTCGGCCTGAGAGCCTTCGGGGATGGAGGCAGGGGTGTCGGTGGGCGGAGGCTGCTTTTCAATGCTCTGCACACCACACTCCACCAGGGTCCTCTGTGGAAAGGTCACCTGGAGACTGGAGAAAAGCTGGACAGACCCCTGGTTCGCATGTACCAGAGACACGTGGGCACCCAACTCCCCGAGGCTGCGCGCCTCGCACAGGTAAACTCCTTCCCCATACCCTTCTAGGCACAGCCCCGCCAATGGTAAGGCTCATTCTTCTAGCACACTTGGACCAGGTAAGACCCTCCCTCCCCACACACACACCCAAGTCGGCCTGTCCTGCAACTCCTGCCACCAAGTGGGGTAGGGGGGTTCAGTACCCACACCTGGCTCAAATAAGTCCCCTCAACCCCTCTCCTTCCCGCTCACACACACCCTCACTGTCCCTCTCTGCCCTTAGTCTCTCTAACCTGTAAAATGAGGAGCATGTCAGCACCCACTTCAAATGGTGGTGGTGAGGACTGATGAGTTCAAGCATGAAAAGCATGTAGCATGGTGCCTGCATAGAATACCCTCAAAGCGCCCGGGTTGTTGTTGTTATTATTAGAGATGGAGTCTCACTCTGTTGCCCAGGCTGGAGTGCAGTGGTGCGATCTCGGCTCGCTGAAACCTCCGCCTCCTGGGTTCAAGCGATTCTCCCTGCCTCAGCCTCCCGAGTAGCTGGGACTACAGGCACGTGCCACCACGCCCAGCTAATTTTTGTATTTTTAGTAGAGACCGAGTTTCGCTATGTTGGCCAGACTGGTCTCGAACTCCTGACCTCAGGTGATCCACCCCTCTCGACCTCCCAAAGTGCTGGGATTACAGGCATGAGCCACCGCGCCTAGCACTGAGCTGTTATTAAGCACCCCTCCTAAGGAGGCTCCTTCCTACACACCTTGACAAGATGTATTCCCCTCCCTCCGCACGCCCTGTCTCGGTTTTTGTTTTTTTTTTTTTTTTCTCCAGGCACACCCTGCCCACCAAGATGTGATCCCCTCCTTAGCTGTGTTACCCTCCTTACACACGCACCTGGCACAGGTGTGCCTGCCCACCCCAAGTAGCTCCCTGCCCTCGGCTCTGGCTCACGGGTGTGCCTTGCGCCCTCTCCAGGGCACCGACAAGGTGCAGCGCCACATCACGCATGTGGAAAAGAACCTGGACGAGCTGCTGGCCACGCATAGGAGCCTCACCTGGGGCCTCAACTGCAAGAACGTCGGGCTTGACGTGGACCGCAGCGTGGTGCGCCTGCGCCTGCGCCAGCGGCACCCGCGCGTTTGCTACGAACAGGCGCAGCGCCTGGTTAAGTACTGGGACGCGTCCTCTCCGCCGCCGCCGCGCAGCAAAAGCAGCGCCGACCCCTAGTCACCCCAGCGTCCCCCGCCCCAGCCGGCTGGTTGGTTGCTGGCGGGAACCTCGAAGAGCAGACACAGCCCGATGGCCCTCCCTCTCCCCTGACGCACCCTTCCTCCAAGCGCCCTCTAGGAGAATTATAATTAAAAATAACAATAATTATCATGTATTAGGCACCTATTGTATGTCAACCACTTACCCTAGGACACGATATGGGCAGCATATCCCGGTAGTTAACAGGATGGATTTCGGTGCCAGCTGGCTGGGATTTAAATCTCAGCTTCCCGGTTTCAAGCTGTACAGCCTTGGGCAAGTCGTTGTCCCTCTCCCGCCTCGGTCTTTCCAACCTGTAAAATGAGGAGCATGACAGCCACTTCAAATGGTGATTGTAGGTGGGCGCGGTGGCTCACGCCTGTAATCCCAGCACTTTGGGAGGCCGAGGTGGCCGTTCCCCTGAGGTCAAGAGTTCGAGACCAGCCTGGCCAACATGGTGAAACCCCATCTTTACTAAAAATATAAAAATTAACCAGGTGTGATGCCATGTGCCTGTAATCCCAGCTACTAGGGAGGCTGAGACAGGAGAATTGCTTGAACCCAGAAGGCGGAGATTGCAGTAAGCTGAGATGGACCACTGCACTCCAGCCTGGGTGACAAGAGTGAGACTCCATCTCAAAAAAAAAAAAAAAAGAAAAGAAAAAGAAGTGGTAGCTGTGAGGACAGGTGAGTGTATCCATGAATGGCCTGTAGTCTGGGGTCTGTATAGTATATCCTCAAGGCAGCTGAGCTGTTATTATTAGCATCTGCATCCTACAGTTGAGGAAACTGAGGCACAGAGAGGTTGTGCAGCTTGCCCAAGGTCACACAGGAAGCAGCAAAGCTCAAGAGCCTGCACTCTAAGCAAAATTTCTAGAAGCTCTACTCTGTCCTACCCTGGCAGGGTCTGGTCCTGAACCTGGCACTGAGAATATAAAGCAGTGAGCAGGGCTGATGTGATCCCCACCCTCAGGGAGGTCACAGGTTGATCCGGTGCAGCTAATATCATCCATGTGGGTGTGGCTCTCGTTCAGGTCTTCCTAGGTACTCCGGTAGCCTCTTGGACACTCTGCCATCACAGGACCCCTCACGCTGAACTGTGATTATTATCTGCTCTTCCCAGAAAGATTCAGGGTGCTGCACACATACAGAAGGAATATTCATTATGGCTACAGATATCTCCTGAGCAACTGCACTGTGTCAAAGGCTGTGCTAGGTGCCAAGAATACAGCGAGGATGTGTCCCTCCATTATGGAGCTGACAGTGCGTATGCCAGGAATGGCCCTCACACATGTTGGTATCTTTCTGGCAAAGCCAGCCAATCGTATGGACCCGAGCACCAACATTTTGCAGAGAAGAAAATGAAACTCATTCTCCTTCTCATTTTCCCAGGGTTACACACACAGAGATGGGTAAAGCAGGATATGAACCTGTCTTTCTCCACACTGCACACAGGGACCAGGATCTGAATGAGTCTCCAAAACAGCAGAATGGAGGTTGGGTAAATTATGGCCATTGGACAGAAAAATGCATGGGCAAAAAGAGAGCCATCTGTTGAGGCACAGATGGCTCTCAAGTAAGTCCCCTCAACCCCTTTCTTCCCCCATCACACACACCCTCACTGTCCCTCTCTGGCCTTACTCTCTCTAACCTGTAAAATGAGGAGCATGTCATCACTTCAAATGGTGGTGGTGAGGACAAATGAGTTCATGCATGAAAGGCATCCAGGATGGCAGAGGTGGGTAGGAGTTCGGCTGGGGCTCAGCCCCACTGGACTGACTCAGAAGCATTGTGTATCACAGCCAACTCCCTTATCTCAAGACAGACTATAATCAGGGAATTACAGGCACTCCCTGGGGCTCAGACTCACACATAAACTGTTCTTCTTCAAGCACTTCTTCGCAGTACCAATCAGGATATCAACAAGAAATAGCACACTCCATTTGAAAGAAGGTTAAGGGCCAGGTGCAGTGGTTCACACCCATAATCCCAGTACTTTGGGAGGCTGAGGAGGGTGGATCATTTGAAATGAGGAGTTCAAGACCAGCCTGGCCAACATGGTGAAACCCTGCCTCTACTAAAAATACAAAAATTAGCCAGGCATGGTGGCAGCCGCTTGTAGTCCCGGCTACTAGGGAAGGTTGAGGCAAGAGAATTGCTTGAACCCCGGAGGTGGAGGTTGTGGTGAGCTGAGATCGCCCCGCTGCACTCTAGCCTGGGTGACAGAGCGAGACTCTGTCTCAAAAAAAAAAAAAAAAAAAAAAAAAAAAAAAAAAAAAAAAAAAAAAAAAAAAAAAAAAAAAAAAAAAAAAAAAAAAAAAAAAAAAAAAGCGGAAAGAAAAAAGAAAGAAGTTAAAGAAAAAGACCACAGTTGATCCTCATTATCACCGAATTCACTTGCTGATTCACTTACCGAAATTTATTTGTAACTTCAAAATCAGTACTTGCAGTGCTTTCACGATCATTTGCAGGCACGCACAGAGCTGTGGAAACGTTTTTAGCCACCGGATGTGCACATTGGTCTGCTGAGGTCAAACGAGGTGATGCTGCCTTTTTTGTGCCAGCTCTCTTACTGTAAACCAGTGTCCTTGTTGCAGTCTATTTAGCATCTCTCCCTTTGTTTTTGTTTTTACATTTTGTGCTTTTTTTTTTCTTTTGGTGATTTTGCTGTTTGAAATGACTTCCAGGGGTTAGTGTTGAAGTACATGTGTTAGATAAACTTCATTCTGGCATGTATTATAGTGCTGCTGGCCATGACCTCCATGTGCATGAATCCATCACATACATTAAATAAGGTGTTGTTTTTGATGTTTTTGCTTTTTGAGATGGAGTCTTGCTCTTGTTGCCCAAACTGGAGTGCAATGGCATGATCTTGGCTCACTGCAACCTCTGCCTTCCAGGTTCAAGCGATTCTCCTGCCTTAGCCTCCCAAGTAGCTGGGATTACAGGTGCATGCCATTATGCCCAGGTAATTGTGTGTGTGTGTTTTTTTTTTAGTGGAAACGGAGTTTCACCATGTTAACCAGGCTGGTCTTGAACTTCCGACCTCAAGTGAACTGGCTGCCCCCCTTGGCCTCCCAAAGTGCTGGGATGACAGGCATGAGCCACCACACCTGGCCAAATAGGGTGTCTTTAAATAGAAACACATAAAACAAGGTCATGTCTTGATTTGTTGACAAAAGTGCTGTGACCAGAGGCTTACAGAAATCTGACACTGTATTTCCCGATGAGCCATGGTTCACTATTCGCCAATTCAGTGTGTGTGGTGGCTTTATAGAACATTACTGTAAATAACAGGAATTAATTGTGTTTGCAAAGGTGCGGGCAGCTAGCAGGAAAACTTCAAAGGACAGCTAGTATAGTGTCCACATGCCAGCAATTGCGCGGAAACTTTCCCACCTGTGGATCTGAAGGGAAAGGGCTGTTAGCAGATGGGAGCATCTAACTCTGTGATGCTGCAGTGTAGACACTGGGAAACGCCCCTACCCACCCCTGTCTCCATTGGCCAGTGTCCCATGTGGGTCAAACCATCCTGCTGACCTTTGACCTTCATGCAGGTCTTTCCTGGAGCTGGGAATTATCCCTTTACCCACACCTTTGCCCATCCCGATGCCCAGAAATCTTGCATGGGATGCAAATGCTTTCCTTGCAAGCAATGTCTTGCCCTGGGATTTGCAGCCTGCCACCCTTATTCTTGCTGACACCGCCCCAGTTGATGAACTCAACTCACACATTCTTCCCAAACAGCATTTGCACAATCCGCCCCCCGTCATTGCCTCAGAGCTGAGATTTCAGCTGCTGTCCCAGATGTGAGTCCTGAGCACCCAGCAGGCCTCTCCATGACACTGTGAGATGGTGTCATCATCCCCACCTTAGAGATGAAGAAATAGGCTCAGAACAGTGCAAAATGTATAGAAGCCACTGTCCAGCAAGTAAGGGGCTGAGTGTGGGCTGTAAAAACTGCAGGCAGGCTGGGCGCGGTGGCTCATGCCAATTTTCCTGGAAAGGAAAAACTGACATAGGTAGGAAGGAGTATGTAATCCGCTGTCGGGGGAGATGCAGACCTGGGCTTGACCCTTTCTAGCTGTGTTACATCAGCCAACTTGCTTAACCTCTCTGAGCCTCTGTTTTCGTGATGGGCTGGACGTGGTGACTCAGTGAGCCTGTAATCCCAGCACTTTGGGAGGCTGAATCACCTGAGGTCAGGAGTTTGAGACCAGCCTGACCAATATAGTGAAACCCCATCTCTACTAAAACTACAAAAATTATCTGGGCACGGTGGCAGGTGCCTATAATCCCTGATACTGGGGAGGCTGAGGCAGAAGGATTGCTTGAACCTGGGAGGTGGAGGTTGCAGTGAGCGAAGATTGCACCACTGCACTTAAGCCTGGGCAGTAAAGCTAGACTCCATCTCAAAAAAAAAAAAAAAAAAAAAAAAACGCCGTGGATGATAAAAGTACCTCTCTTGCCAAGTTGCTCGGAGGACTCATTAATACAATGGAGTTGTTCATTTAGTTCAGGGCCTGGCATGTAGGGAGGTCTCCATGCATAGTAAAAACTCATGCTCTTTTTGTTTATTAAAATGGCATTCACATAAAATTAGCCATCTTAAAGTAGCATTTGGTGAATTCACAATAAATGCAACCAATGCCTCTATCTAGTTTCCAAGGCATTTACATCCCCCTAAAAAGGAGACCCTGTGCCCATCATGAGTCACTTCTCATTTCACTCTAAGAAAGACCTTCCTGCTTCTAACCATGGAGGCCATGCTTTGCAAAGCAGCGAGTTCTCTGGCACAGAAGCAATCAAGCATGGGCTAGAATTTTTCAGGGACCCCTCACACAGGACTAAAATGGTATTTCCTTTCTTTTTTTTTTTTGAGATGGAGTCTCACTCTGTCACCCAGGCTGGAGTGCAGTGGTGTGATCTCAGCTTACTGCAACCTCCACCTCCCAGATTCAAGCACTTCTCCTGCCTTGGCCTCCCCAGTAGCTGGGATTACAGGTGCACACCACCATGCCCGACTAATTTTATATTTTTAGTAGAGATGGGGCTTCACCATGTTGGCTAGGCTGGTCTTGAACTCCTGACCTCAAGTGATTCGCCCGTCTTAGCCTCTCAAAGAGTTGGTATTAAAGGCGTGAGCCACCGCGCCCAGCCTAAAATAGTGTTTCTTGACAAGAGTGATTCTCCCCCTACTCTTGGGGACATTTGGCAGTCTGTAGACATTTTTGGTTGTCACAACTGGGGATGAGTATCTTGCTGGCATCTCTTGGGTCGAGGCCAGGGATGCTCCTAAATATCCCACAGTGGACAGGGCGGCTTCCTGCCACGACAAAGAAGTCCTCAGTTGAAAATGTCCATTGCATCACAGTTGAGAAACCCCACACCAAACTAAGATAACTCAGAATCATCTTCAAAGTCAAAAACTCTTGAACAAAGCCTGGAAGCAGAGACGGAAGCATATTGGGATTAGTTATTTCAGTACATTCTTCTTTCCATCTATAGGGACACTCCAAGGTATCATCACCAAGTATTTCTTTCACTTAAAACTCTAGGATCTCTAGGGGGTGGGAAGCTCTCCCCATCAAGTCTAAATGTGGTATGCTATGGTTTGGCTGTGTCCCCACCCAAATCTCATCTTGAATTGTAGCTCCCGCACTTCCCATGTATCATGGCAGGGACATCTTACATGGCGGCAGGTAAGATGATTAATTTGCTATAGCTTTCACATTGTATTCCGAGATAACTGTCCCAGCACTCCTCCTCATGCCCATGGTCAGCAGGAAGGAGGAAGGGGGAAGGAAGAAGGAAAAGACATGCTCCTCCCCTTTAAGAGCACGACCTGGAAGTTGTACATATAATTTCTGCTCACTTCCTGTTGGCCAGTACTTAGTCACATGGCTGCCTCTAGTTGCAAAGGAGCCTGGGGGACATAATCTTTAGCTTGGTGGCCATATGCCCAACTCAAATTTATATGACTCTGCCACTAGATGCAGTATGGATTTGGGGGAAACTTGAGGTTTTCATGACACTCTTCATCCATCAACAAAGAATACTTGAGCTGCAGACTTAAGGAAATGCTTGAAAGATGGAAAGAACAGTTGAGTGATCTGGGGTTCAGGTTGACCACGAATGAAGTAGGGACAAGTCTTTCAATCCCAACAAAGTATGTAGTTCATGGATTTCTGCAGAGAATGGTGAGGCACCTTCTAGAATCTAGAAATGGAAAAGGACCCAATCACCTCATTTTACAAATGAAGGTGCTGACACTCAGAAAGGAGAAGCAATTTCATTTAGGTCTTGCACTGAGTTTGTAGCAGCTCAGAGCTAAAATTGAGGCCCTGACTCCATTCTCAGTGCTCTCTTTGCAACTCCATTCATCCTCTAGAGTTGCAGACTGAGAAAGCAAACTGTGAGGCTTGTGGCTTTGACATATAGGAAGCAGGACACTGCTAGATCCTTGAGGAGGCATATCTTGGCTAGGATAGGATAGGCTGAAAGGCCATGGAGAATCCACTGAGACCAGTTGTAGCTATGGAACTATATTCTGGCCAATTGAATGGCCCAGTTACTTATATTCTATAAGACTTCCAAGCTTATAAGTAATACATGGGGTGGGGGGATTATTTCTTTCAGTTCCTACATTGTTTTAGTAGAAGTCCAGGGTCCCCTTTGCCTCTTCATTTCCAGAGGCATAACCAGCCTCCTCCCACCTTCCCCAGTTCATCACTAGAGTCATCTACTGACTTAACCATATGTCCCTGCAAAGCATTGTATCACTTTTTGGTAAGACCTAAAAGGGGCTTAAAGACCCCTGTTTTATAGGGTAAGTTCTGCAGGGTGTGGAAGTTCACGCCTGTAATCCCAGCACTTTGGGAGGCCAAGGCGGGCAGATCATGAGGTCAGGAGTTCAAGGCCAGTCTGGCCAACATGATGAAACCCGTCTCTACTAAAAATACAAAAAAAAATAGCCAAGTGTGGCAGTGCATGCCTGTAATCCCAGTTACTTGGGAGGCTGAGTCAGGAGAATCACTTGAACCTGGGAGGCAGAGGTTACAGTGAGCCAAGATTGCACCATTGCATTCCAGCCTGGGCAACAAGAGCAAAACTCTGACTCAAAAAAAAAAAAAAAAAAAAAAAAAAAAAAAAAAAAAAAAAAAAAAAAAAAAAAAAAAAAAAAAAAAAAAAAAAAAAAGAGAGAGAGAGAGAGAGTGTGGGGAAGAGTGTGCCAGGAAAGCATAACAGCCTGTGCAAAGGTCCTGGGGCAGGCTGGAAAGCATGTGGTGTGTTTGGGAAGTTGAAGATATTTTTAAGATGGTGGTGGATGAGGCTGGAGAGGTGGTTAGGGACTCAATGTTGCAAATCAGATTCCTCTGTGAATGTCACCTGGATGCCTTTTTCCTTCCAATTTTTTTCACTTGGGATCCCTCTCTTTCTGTACATGCTCCTTGCTGGAAAGTCATGTTCTTTGAACCAAAATCTCATTCTCATTGATGAAAAATTCTGCAATGCATCAGTATATTTGAGGACTCAAGGACTCTCGTGCTGTCAGGAATCCTGGGCACCCAGCCTTTATTCACAGATTCTTAAAGAGGTTTCCCCACTCTGGGGCACTCACAAAGTGCCTGGCCTAATCAAAGCCTTGTAAATTGAGGAAAGTCTTCTCTGGGTTTGATTTGAGCAGTCTTGGACATACTTATCTCCCTCAGTTCCAACGCTACCACCTGTGGTGATTGGAGGCCAATGTGGGGAGGTTTGATTCCATTCTGTTTGGAGAAAAGACTTGCCTGGGGACAGAATCCTGCAGGGCCAGCTCCTACCTCTCCTTCTCCATTCAAATCTTGGACCATCGGCTGGCCACAGTGGCTCACACCTGTAAACTCTCAACACCTTGAGAGGCCAAGGTGGGTGGATCACTTGAAGCCAGGAGCTCGAAACCAGCCTGGCCAACATGGCAAAACCCCATCTCTACTAAAACAACAACAACAACAAAAAAAACCAGCCTGGAGTCATGGAGGACACCTGTAATCCCAGCTACTCGGGAGGCTGAGGCAGAAGAATCACTTAAACCCAGGAGGCGGAGGTTGCAGTGAGCTGAGATTGCGCCACTGCACTCCAGCCTGGGCAACAGAACAGAGAGAGGGAAAAAAAAAATCTTGGGCCATTTGTCCGTCACTCTTCCCATTAGCCTCCTCTCCATCTATAAGGTATTTTGTTCATGTTTGTTCTATACCTGGGCCACCCTTTCTCACTCCCCCTCGTTCCCACACCTTTGCCCAGAAAATTCTCACTTAAGCATATCTTCTCCTCAGGGATGTCTTCTCAGTGGTCTTAGTAGTGGAGTCTTGGCTGGTCCCTTTATGTTCTCAAAGAACCAGCTTCTCTCCTGTGTACTTATCTCAGTTTCCAAATACATATTCATTAGTGTGACTGTTTTGCTAATGATTGTCTCCCCTCAGTAAACTTAAGGTTCATGAGAACATGGACTGTATATAATTTTTTCCACTATATCTCCATGCCTGGGGCATAGCAGGAAGACAATAGATGTTAACAGGAAGGAGGGAAGAAAGGGAGAGAGAGAAGGAAGAAAAACAGAGGAAGGGAGGAGAGGGAGGGAGGCAGGAAGGAAAGAAGGAAGGTAAAAAGGAAAGAAGGAAGGAAAGATGGAAGGAAGGAAGGTGAAAAGGAAGGAAAGATGGAAGGAAGGAAGGTAGGGAGAGAAGGAGAGAAGAAAAGAAGGGAGGGAGAGAAAGGAGGAAAGGAAAAGAGGATGGAAGGAGAGAAGGAAGGAAGAGAGGAAAAGAGGAAGGAAGGAGAGGAGGGAGAAGGAAGGAGGGGAAAAGAGAAGGAAGGAAAAGAGAAAAGGAGGGGAGAAGAAAGAAAGGAGGGAAGGAGCGAGGGAAGAAGGAGGGAAAGAGAGAAGGAAGGAAAGGAGAAAGGAAGAAAGGAGAGGAGAGGAAAATGGAAAAAAGGAAGGAAGAAAGAGAGGGAGAGGCAGGAAGGGATGAAGAACAGGAGAAAGGAAGGGAGAAGAAAAATGGAAGGAAAGAAAGGAGGGAGGGAAGGAAGGAGGGAGAGAGGGAGGAGGAGAAGGAGGAAGCGGGAGAGGGAGGGAAGGCGAGGAGGAGAACTTCTTGAGGTCAGCATTTGGGGGATCTGATTTCACATAGACATTTTCCGCTTCTGGCCTTTCGGGTTCTAGAAGGCCTCTACATCTCGTCAACGGATTCCCTTGAGATTCAACACATTCCATCAGTTGATCCGCTGTCGACAGCAGTGGACTTTCATTTCATCCTTCTGTGGAGAAAGGGCCTGGTGCAGGCAATTCTGCTGACATCCCTCTTCTAGCTATCATCTTCTACCCAAGCACCCTTTCACATGCCTGCTGGAATTCTCTCGCTCGGCCTTCCCTATCTCTTTCCTCACCCCTTTCCTGAACACAGAAACAAGTTTGTGACTCTTCATTGCAAGAGTAACCACCGCTGCTGTTTCTGCTTGTTCATGGTGCTAATACACAGTAATTATTCCTATATCTTCATCTCCTGCCTCGTTAACGCCACAATGATTACAGGCATCCTTAACTGCCATTAGGTCACCTCATCCCACAGGGTGTGAACCAGGTCCTCCCTGAAGACCTGGCCCAGCTCATGGATAGTATCGGTTTATGTTCACCTCCTTTCCTCCACATTCATCATGAAAAAGACCTGCCATGCACACACCACGTAGCTTCCAGAACACCAGCCGGCTGACCAGAGCCAACCTCCCTGTGGACACTAAAGAGGCAGTTGTCCTGGGGCATGGCAGGGGCTCTTCTAGGTCACACAGCCAGCTAGTAGGGATGTATTAGGAGTCTACATCTGCTGCCCAGGTCACAGATATTGGATGTCTCAACTAGGGCACAGGAAGGGATGTTGGAGAGAAAAGGATGAAGTCAAGAACTATTTAGGGAGTAAAATAGAATGTTTCCTAGATGACAGAAACTCTTCTAAGTGTTTTAGATATATTAACCCCTCACCACACTCCACCACACTCCTTTTTATTTATTTATTTATTTTTTGGGAGGGAGTCTTGGTCTGTTGCCAGGCTGGAGTGCAGTGGCGTGACCTTGGCTCACTGCAGCCTCTGCCTCCCAGGTTCAAGCAATTCTGCTGCCTCAGCCTCCGGAGTAGCTGGGATTACAGGCGTGCGCCACCACACCCAGCTAATTTTTGTATTTTTAGCAGAGATGGGATTTCACCATGCTGGCCAAGATGGTCTCGATCTCTTGACCTTGTGACCCACCCACCTTGGCCTCCCAAAGTGCTGGGATTACAGGAGTGAGCCACTGTGCCTGGCCTACTATCACTTCTTTATGGGTAAGGAACCTCGGCCACCAAGAGGTTACATAATTCAGAATTCAAGTCGCTAGGGTCAGGAATCCAACCCAAAAAGTCTGATTTTTTTTTTTTTTCTTTTGAGACAGAATCTTGCTGTCACCAGACTGGAGTGCACTGGCATGATCTCGGCTCCCTGCAACCTCTGCCTCCCAGTTTCATGCAATTCTCCTGCCTCAGCCTCCCGAGTAGCTGGGACTACAGGTACGCACCACCATGCCCAGCTAATTTTTATATTTTTAATAAAGACGGGGTTTATTTCACCATGTTGGCCAGGACGGTCTTGATCTCTTGACCTCATGATCCGCCCATCTCAGCCTCCCAAAGTGCCCAGAAAGTCTGATTTCAAAGAATGCATTTTACCATTGTGCTGTTGTGCCTTCCATTCAATTATCTGCTTGCTACAGAATGAAATCTCCTCACTTGTATTTGATCTCTTCCACCTGCACCCCTCACACCACACACAGACACACACACACACACCCCATAGCAACTTGGTAGGGATAGAAGCAACATACAAGTGATGAGAAGATGCACCAGGTCAGAGAACGCAGGTGTGCAGCCATGCAGGTTAGGGTCAGAGAGGGAGAACTGCCTTTGTTACCTAACCTGCTTCAGTTCCCCGGAGCAGTGTTGGCTAACTCATTCTCCCAAACTCTGTGAGCTTTTTAGGATGGACCTGGAGAGTAGCCAAGCATTTCTTTCATTTATTTTTCATGGAGCCAATCCCTGGGCCATAAAGGAAGGGAAATAAGAGGACTTGGGTGTTCCAGAGAGCTACCTTCAGAGCCCAGCTGCAACACTTACGAGCCATGTTATTTAACTGTTCTTAACCTCAGTTTTCTCCATGCAGTTGCACAGCTGTTGTCAGGATTCGTGTTCCCATGCTTAAAATGCTCTAAGTCAGTTCGGGCACGGTGGCTCACACCTGTAATCTCAGCCCTTTGGGAGGCTAAGGCAGGCAGATCACCGGAGGTCAGGAGTTCAAGACCAGACTGGCTAACATGGAGAAAACCCATCTCTCCTAAAAATACAAAATTAGCCAGGCATCGTGGTGCATGCCTGTAATCCCAGCTACTTGGGAGGCTGAGGCAGGGGACTTGCTTGAACCCGGGAGACAGATTGCAGGGAGCCAAGATTGCAGCATTGCAGTCCAGCCTGGTCAACAAGAGCAAAACTCCGTCTCAAAAAAAAATTAAAAATTAAAAAAATAAAATGCTCTAAGCCCTCACACTTGTAATCCAAGCTCTGAGAGGCCGAGGCAGGAGGATCACTTGAGCCCAGGAGTTCAAGACCAGCCTGGGCAACACAGAAAGACCCCTTGTCTATGAAAAAGAAAAACAATGCTCTAGGTGAATGAAAAGCATCCCTCAATCCTGTGACTCAGGTAAGTGAAGTCCAGTAAAAGAATACCTATCATACCTGAAATATAGGTATCCTGTGTTATTAATGGATAGCTTCTATGTATACTTCATATAAATTTTGTTTTAAAAAGTGACATGTGTGATATGCATTCCCTGCCTTGGCGATCAATCAAACCCCCTTCTTCACAGAGGTGAGTTGCAAGAATAGTTGTAAATGCAATCAAGATTCTTATCCTACTACAACAACTACTACTACTGCTGATATGACTGCTACTACTAAACATATTTGAATTTTTAAATTGTGCATGCACATGGCAATAGACACCCAGAAGGAACATTTAAAAATGAGATGAAGTAAAAGAAACAAAAATAGAGAATTATCTTGGGGATTGCTTGAGAAATTACAACTGCACAGCTGTGCTTTCCATTGCATTGCAAGCTCAGTGGCTTGCAAAACTTTCATACTTTCAGGGAGGGAAGGAACACCTGGGGTGCTTGGATGTCTTCCCAGATTGTGGTGAACAAAATCCTGCCTGACGAGATGCTGTCTTATCTTGTCACTCACCCGTGGATTGTTTACCCCGCAAGGAAGCCCGGAATGATGAAAAGTTGCCAAAGATCTTTGAGCAACACCGCCTCCTTTCATCACGGTGATGAGCTCTCACTTCTGCAACTCCCAACAAAAGGAAAGGGGGCTCCAGAGGTCAGGACCTGAGATGCTGAGAGAAGCACGGGCTGGTGACATAGATGCAAATATGGGCTCCAAGCAGAGAAAGAGCTCTGTGGCTACAAAGATGAATTCATGGATGTACCCAAGGTAAGAGCACGAACAATTTAGATACATGGCCATTCTCTGATGGTGTGTGAAGGCAGAGCATATCCACCAGGCCTGCGAACTCTCAGGAAAACAATGCTCAGGAAGCATGAGCATGTCTGGCGAAACATCGGCACTCACTTTTCTGCAAACAACTCAAGAAACTTGGGCTGCTTGGAGACGGGGAGCCCTCACCCACATTGACTTTCAGGCCTAAGATGCCATTGCTGCTTTTATTTATGTTTTTTTTTTTTTTTTTTTTTTTTGAGACAGAGTCTCACTCTGTCACCAGGCTGGAGTGCAGTGGTGCAATCTCAGCTCACTGCAACCTGTGCCTCTCAGGTTCAAGCTATTCTCCTGCCTCAGCCTCCCAAGTAACTGAGCTAATTTTTGTATTTTTACACACCCAGCTAATTTTTGTATTTTTAATAGAGACAAGGTTTCACCACATTGGCCAGGATAGTCTTAATCTCTTGGCCTCATGATCCACCCGCCTTGGCCTCCCAAAGTGCTGGGATTACAGGTGTGAGCCACTGCCGGAAAGAATCTTAATAGCTGTGAGGCAAAAGCAACAGCCAACCTATGAAGGAAAACCTATCAGGTTAACAGCAGATTTCTCAGCAGAAGCCCTGCAAGCTAGAAGGCATTGAGGCCCTATCTTTAGCCTTCTTAAACAAAACAATTATCAGCCAAGATTTTTGCATCCAGCGAAACTAAGCTTAATAAATGAAGGAAAGATAGTCTTTTTCAGACAAACAAATGCTGACAGAATTTGCCCCTACCAAGCCAGCACTATAAGAACTGCTAAAAGGAGTTCTAAATCTTTTAACAAATCCTGAAAACATACCAAAATAGAACCTCTTTAAAGTATAAATCTCATAGGACCTATAAAACAAAAATACAATTTAAAAAACAAGGTATGCAGGCAACAAATGGCACAGTGAATGGAATAGTACCTCACATCTCAATACTGATGTTGTGTGTAAATAGCCTAAATGCTCCACTTAAAAGATTTAGAATTGGCCGGGCACAGTGGCTCATGCCTGTAATCCCAACACTTTGGGAGGCCGAGGTGGATGGATCACTTGAGGTCAGGAGTTAGAGACCAGCC
This sequence comes from Alouatta palliata, assembly GCA_004027835.1. Lineage (NCBI taxonomy): Eukaryota > Metazoa > Chordata > Mammalia > Primates > Atelidae > Alouatta > Alouatta palliata. The sequence continues at coordinate 36,430 of PVKV010010973.1, forward strand.
TGGCCAACATGGTGAAACCTCATCTCTACTAAAAATACTAAAAAAAAAAAAAAAAAAAAAAAAAAAATTAGCTGGATGTGGGGGCATATGCCGGTAATCCTAGCTACTTGGGAAGTGGAGGCAGGAGAATTAATTGCTTGAACCTGAAAGGCGGAGTTTGCAGTGAGCCGAGATCACACCACTGCAATCCAGCCTGGGTGATAGAATGAGACTCCATCTCAATAAAAATAAAAACAAAAAAGATTTAGAATTGTAGAATGGATAAGAATTCAGCAACCAACTATCTGCTGCCTCCAAGAGACTCACCTGACACGTGAGGACTCACATAAACTTAAGGTAAAGGGTGGAAAAAGACATTCCATGCAAATGGACACCAAAAGTGAGCAGGAGTCGCTATCCTTATATCAGATTATGTACCCCAGAAATATGTACAATTGCTATGTTAGTTTTTTAAAATCGAATAACAATTTTTAAAAACATATTTCTCTTCACCTCACTAAAACTTGGAAATGCTGGTCAAAGAATACAAATTAAAGGGGGTCATTGTTGACTTCGATTGTGAACCATGTCAACTGTCCCCTGGGATTCAGTCCTTTATGGATTGAAACCAAACATGAAGTAAGGTGGTAGTTGGTACTATCTGGATACATGACATGGTCATTTGTATCTGACTTCTTTCTCTGAGTATAATGCATTCAAGTTTAATCCATGTGGTAGCAGGGATCGATCTACAATGCACATTTCTTTTATTTATTTATTTATTTATTTATTTTTGAGACAGAATCTCACTCTATCACCCAGGCTGGAGTGCAGTGATGTGACTGTGGCTCTCTGCATCCTCCACCTCCCAGGTTCAAGCAATTCTCCTGCCTCAGCCTCCCAAGTAGCTGGGACTACAGGCATGTGCCACCGCACCCAGGTAATTTTGTATTTTAACCGCCTTAACGGAGACAGGGTTTCCATCTGGAGTGATGTAAATGTTCTGGAAGTATCGTAGTGGTGATGGCTGAACAACATCATGCCTGTACTTAATGCCACTGAGTTGTACACTTTGGCTAATTTTATGTTATATGACCTGGGTCCCATCAACTAAACTGTATCTCTAGGGATGTAACACAGGCATTAATACTTTTTAAAACTCTCTCATTGATTCCACCAGGCAGCTGAGTTAGAAAACCAGTGTTGAAAGGGAAGGGGAATGTAGCTGCATGGATTGAGCACCTATACCTCCCAGGATTTAGCTCAAGCATTGCCTCCTCTGAGACCCACCCTCAACCACCCTGCAGCCACCTCCACGGATTCTCTGTCACCTCATCTGGTCTATTTCCATTTTAAACATATGTCATCATCTGAGTTCTCTTGTTTACCAGTCTATCCACTTATTACCCGTCCCTTCCCACAAAATTACCAGTATTGACCTTGCAATGCATTAGCATTAGGATCACCTTGAGGTCTTTAAAAAAAAAAAAATATATATATATATATATATATATATATATATATATATATATATATATATATATGTCAGCTAGGCCTGGTGGTACATGCTTGTTACTACTCTGGAGGCTGAAGTGGGAGGGTCGCTTGAGCCCAGAATTTCGAGGATGCAGTGAGCTGTGATCACACCACTGCACTCCAGCCTGAGCAACAGAGCAAGATTCTATGTAACAGAACTTTGAAATGTACCATCCGCTGTTACAAGCTATAGTCACCCTGCCATACAACATGTCACAGACTTATTCCTCCTGCCTAACTGAAAATTTGAATGTAAATTAGTAAAACTATTATGGAAAACGATATGGCAGTTCCTAAAAAAAAAAAAAAAAACCTAAAAATAGAGCTACCATACGATCCAGCAATCCCACTGCTGATTATGTATCCAATAGAAATGATATCAGCATCTCAAGAGAGTTATCTGCACTACCATGTTTATTTCACCATTATTCACCCGTAGCCAAGACATAAACCTAAGTGCCCATCAACAATTGCATGGATAAAGAAAACATATATTGTATATTATATTGCAAACGTTATACATGTATACAGTATTTTGATACATAGTGTCTACATATAATGCATAATATGCATATTCATATGTATACATATAGTCTACTTTGTATACATGTATACACACAATGGAATACTATTCAACCTTTAAAAGGAGGAAATCCCATCATTTGCCACATGGATGAACCTGGAGAACATGATGTTTAAGTGAAATAATCCAGACACAGAAAAACAAATACTGCATGATCTCATATATACGTGAGATCTAAAAAAGTCCAACTCATGAAAGTAGAGAGGTAGAACAGTTGTTGCCAGGGGCTGGGGCAGGTAACAGGGAGATATTGATCAAAGCATACAACGTTTCATATTACATTTTGGGGGTTTTATTTGTTTGTTTGTTGGTTTGGTTTTGGGGTTTTTTGGTTTTTGTTTTTGGTTTGTTTGTTTGTTTTTGAGACAGGATCTTGTTGTGTTGCCCAGGCTGGAGTGGAGTGCAGTGGTGCAATCACAGCTCACTGCAGCCTCCAACTCCTGGGCTCAAGTGATCCTCCCACCTCAGCCTCCCAAGTAGCTGGGACGACACCCCTCCTAGCTCATACTCCATTCTTGAGGAAGGACGTGGTATCATTTCCAGTTTATATCTGTGGAGTAAAGACACAGAAGCACCAGTTCTGACAATTCCACACCTTTGCTCCCAACGCACATCAATTGAACGTTTTCCATATGTCATGCTGGTTGCTGTGCAAACACAACATGCACGGCTCACACTCTCACTGGCTGACTGTCTTTATGAGAAAGAAAGAAGATATCAAAGGAGCATTATAAGAGCAACGTGACTGTCCAGAAGTGCAGGCAGCCATGGAAATTGGGAACCACCTGGTCCAGGAAGGGTTCAGCAGCGGCTTACTGCAGAAGCTTCGTTTTGCTTGAGAGCTGATTAATCTTTTAACAACCAAGAGTCCTTGTGTCACTCTCCGGCTATGAATTCCTCAATGGCTCCCCATTACCTATTTGAATCAAGGATCAATTTATTCACTTTGCCTAGGACTTCCCTGGCTTCTTAGCAGTGAAATCCCCACATGCTAGAAAACTCTGCAGATCTGGGCAAACCAGGACGGTTGGTCACTCCAAAACCCAACCACATTCAGACTCCTTTAGAGTGACTTCAAGCCCCTTCATGATTCAACCCTTTCCTGGAATCACCTCTCACCATTAGGACTCACTTCCCATCAGCAGGACTCATCTCTCAACAAAGGGACTCTCCTCTCATCACTGGGCTCACCTGTCACCACCAGAACTCAAATCTCACCGCCTGGACTCACCCACCTGGACTCACCTCTCATCAGCTGGGCTCACCTGTCACCACCAGAACTCACATCTCACCGCCTGGACTCACTGTCACCTCCTGGATTCACCCACCTGGACTCACCTCTCACCACCTGGACTCATCCCTTATTATCTGTACTCATCTCTCACCACCTGGACTCGCCTCTCACCAGCTGAACTCACCCACCTTGACTCATATCTCACCATCTTACCCCCTGGACTCACATCTCACCTGGGCTCACCTCTCACCATCTGGACTCACCTCCAACCACCTGGACTTACCTCTCACCACCTGGACTCATCTCTCAGCAGCTTGACTCATCTCTTACCTCAACTCACCTCTCAGCTGGACTCACCTCTCACCACCTGGACTCATCTCTCACCAGCTTGACTCACTTCTCACCATGGGGACTCAGCTCTCACCCCCTGGACTCACCTCTTATCTGAACTCACCTCTCAACTGGACTCATCTCTCACCACCTAAACTCATCTCTCACCACCTGGACTCACCTTTCACTACCTGAATGCATCTCTCACCAGCTTAACTCACTTCTCACCTCATGGACTCACCTACCTGGACTCACCTCTCACCCTCTGGACTCACCTCTCACCCCCTGAACTCACCTCTCACGCCTTGGACTCACCTCTCACTCCCTGGACTCACCTCTCACCATCTGGACTCACCTCTCAATACCTAGACCTCACTTCTCACCACCCAGACTCATTTCTCCCAACCTGGGCTGATTTCTTACCGCCTGGACTCAGCTCCCACCACCTGGACTAACTCTCACCACCACGGTCTCTTACACTTTATTCTCTGGCCACATGGAGGCAGACATGGTGCCTTGTATCCACCAAGCTCACACTCATTCACCTCTGCTATTGCCCCATGTTGGGACCCCTCTGCATTGGCTGCCTCTCTCAAATGCCCACTTGGAAAGCACCTACTCATTCCTCAAGCCTCAGGTGACATATACCTCCCCTGTGAAGCCAACTTGTAACCCTGAAACCATTAGGCAGGCGTTCCTCCATGGAGTCGTTACACCAGGTTGCCTTTCTTGGACCAGCCAATTGTCAGAAAACTCTGATTAATATAATTAATCAATGTAATTACTTAATTAGTTAACTCACGGGTACTCCAGCACGTGGTGACACATCCTTCTCTTACATACTGATACTGCGGAAATACGTCCCAGTAGAGGAGCGAGGACCTCGTGACATTTCGTCATCGATGGACTGAGGAGAAATTCGTGAGGAACAACCTCTGCCAACCTCCATTTTCAGAGACAACTGGACATCCCAATACACTCATCCACCCAGTTCTTCCTTCCTGGGCTCTTACCGTGTGCCTGGTTCCAAATGAAACACTCAACCACAGCCCTCAACCCAAGAACTGGGCAGTCTAAACACACCAGCCTCCATGCAGGAGGGGGCTGCCTCAGAAATGCCCTTTCAATCCTGGGCTGATCCAAGGCCAGTTCTTCCCAACTCTGCATTCAGTGATGCCGGGTTTGTAACCTGACATCAGCGACAGTGAGAATACATACACCATGGAAACTGGCAAACATTACAAAGGAGGACATTTTTGCTTTTTATTGCTTGGGAGGTTTTTTGTTTTACTTCCTTTTTTATTTTTAATTGACACACAATAACTATACATATTCATGCAGTACATAGTAATGTTTTGAGGCATGTAACATATAGTAATTAGATCAGGGTAATTGACATGTCAATCATCTCAAACATATAGCATTTCTTTGTGTTGGGAACATGCAGTATCCTCCTTCTACCTATTTGAAACTATGTAATATATTATTGTTTACCATAGTTATCCTACAGTGCTGTAGAATACTAGAATTTATTCTTCCTCCCTATCTGTGTTTTTATGGGGGGAAGCAGGGAGACAAGGGCAAGTAAAAATGCCATAAACTGTTCCTACCATTTCGAAGTTACCTTTATCTTTCTTTTTTTTTTTTTTTCCAATTTTTATTTTAAATTCAGAAGTGAGTCCAGGTGGTGGGAGGTGAGTCCAGGTAGTGAGAAGTAAGCCCAGATTGTGAAAGATGAGTTCGGGTGGTGAGAGGCAAGTCCTAGGTGTTGAGAGGTGAGTCCAGGTGAGAGGTGAGTCCAGATGGTAAGAGGTGAGATCGAGGGGTGAGACGTGAGTCCAGCATATTTGTGACACGGGTATATCAGTCCATTTTCACACTGCTATAAAGAAATACCCAAGACTGGGTAACTCATAAAGAGGTGCAATTGACTCACAGTTCTGCATGGCTGAGGAGGCCTCAGGAAATTTACAATCATGGCAGAAGGGGAAGAAGCATGTCTTACATGGTAGGAGGACAGAGACGTGCAGAGCAAAGTGGGAAAAGCCCCTTATAAAACCGTCACATTTCTTGACAACTCACTCACTATCATGGAAGCAGCACGGGGGAACTGCCCCCATGATCTAGTCACCTCCCACGAGGTCCCTCCCCCAGCATGTGGGGATTACAATTAGATTACAATTCAAGATGAGATTTGGGGAGGGACACAGAGCCAGGCCATATCAATGGCTAAACCATGTGATGCTGATGTTTGCTGTTCGAATGATCCCGTCACCCAGTAGTGAGCACATGACACAGTAGGTAGTTTATCAACCCTAGCCTCCTCTCCTGTCCTCTTCCCTCTAGTAGTCACCAGTGTCTATTGTATCCATCTTTATGTTCACGAGTAGTCAATGTTTTGCTCCCACTTGTAAGTGAGAACATGTGGTGTTTGGTTTTCTGTTCTGGCATTAATTCACTTAGGATAATGGCCTCCAGCTGCATTCATGTTGCTGCAAAAGACATGATTTTTTTTTTTTTCAGACACAGTGTCTCTCTGTCACCCAGGCCGGAGTGCAGTGTCACCGTCTCAGCTCATGCACCCTCCACCTCCCGGGTTCAAGTGATTCTCCTGCCTCTGCCTCCTCAGTGGCTGGGATTGCAGGAATGTGCCACCATGCCCGGCTAACGTTTGTATTTTTAGTAGAGATGGGTTTTGCCATGTGGGCTAGGCTGTTGTCAAACTCCTGACCTCAGGTAATCCACCTGCCTCTGCCTCCCAAAGTGCTGGGATTACAGGCGTGAGCCACCACACCCGGCCATGATTTTGTTATTTTCTATGGCTGCATAGTATTCCATGGTATATATATAAAACACATTTTCTTTATCTAATCTACTGTTGATGGGCACCAAGATTGATTCCATGTTTTTGCTATTGTGAGTAGCACTAGCTGTAATTTTGTATCCTCTAGCAAATCTCTCCCTATCTTCTCTTCCCCCTACCCTTCCCAGCTGACATCCACTGTGCCACTTTTTGCTTTTACAAAATCAACTTACTTTTTTAGCTTCCGCATATGAATGAGAACATATGCTGTTTAACTTTCTGTTTCTAGCATATTTCACCTAACATAACGTCCTCCAGTTCCATCCATGTTGTCACAAATGCCGTTCTTTTTTACGGCTGAAATGGATTTCCTTCTGTTTATGGGGATGTTGGTTTGTTGTGAGTTTTTTGCTTCATTTTGTTTTGTTTTTAGAGAGCCAAGTGTTAGGCATCTTCCAACACACCATTGCAAACATTCCAAGTCCTAATTGCTGCCCCTAAGATCCAAACTTCTTAACTGACCAGACCCTGTGAAACGATGAGATTTCAAGGAGGAAGAACACGGTGAAAGCATGCTTTAGCTAAAATGTTGGCATGGGGTAAGAGTAGGATATTATGTCCAGTTGATTTGGTGTTTCCCTGGGTTTTGTTTCTCTTTTAGCCAAAAGTGTGTACTGTTTATGCCATTGCAGAATTAATTCAATGGCTCCATTGAAATGGTGGTCACGTGGGTAGGTTTGAAAAAATTATCAAGCTGCACATTTAAGAATTGCGTACTTTTCTTCACATAGGTTATTCTCTTTTTTAATTATTATTATACTTTAAGTTCTGGGGTACATGTGCAGGTCGTGCAGGATTGTTACCTAGGTTTACACATGCCATGGTGGTTTGCTGCATCCATCCCCCCATCACCTATATTAGGTATTTCGCCTAATGTTAGCCCTCCCCAATTCCCCTACCCCCGTTACCCCTCCCCTCCCCCCCACCTACCAACAGGCCCCAGTGTGTGATGTTCCCCTCCCTATGTCCATGTGTTCTCACTGTTCAACACCCACTTATGAGTGAGAACATGTGGTGTTTGGTTTTCTGTTCTTGTGTCAGTTTGCTGAGAATAATGGTTTCCAGCTTCATCCATGTCCCTGCAAAGGACATGAACTCATCCTTTTTATGGCTGCATAGTATTCCATTGTGCATATGTGCCACATTTTCTTTATCTCAATAGTTTTTTAAAGAACACAAAAAAATTGAGTTAGTTCAACATGTGCTAACATGGAAAGATGACCCAGACATATAATTCGGTGAACAAGGCAAGTAGCAGGACAATTTTGTAGAATGAGCCCACTTATGTAACTAACACTGTGAATGTGTGTAAGTCAATGCAGAAATAGGAGCTGAAGGGAAATTGCTCAGTCTTGTGTCTGGGTTACCTCGAAGCAAAGGAAAGAATTGGAGGGATGAGAGTGGGCCAGTTTTGCCAAAAAACGTTTCTGTATTGCTTAAAAATCACACTACTAGGAATGGAATTAAAACACGCATCAGGCCAAGCATGGTAGGGATCACTCATGTAATCCCAACACTTTGGGAGGCCCAGGCAGGTGGATCATTTTGAGTTCAGGAGTTTAAGACCAGCCTAGGCAACATGGCAAAACCCTGTTTCTACAAAAAAAAAAAAAAAAAAAAAAAAAAATTAGCCAGGCATGATGGCACACACTTGTAGTCTCAGCTACTGGGGAAGCTGAGGCTAGAGAATTGCTTGAATCTGGGAAGCAGAGGTTGCAGTGAGTCAAGATCATGTCCTTGCACCCTAACCTGAGCAACTTCGTGAGACCCTGTCTCAAAAAAAAAAAAATCCACACAAAAACTTATACATAAGTATGTATAACAGCATCCTTCAAACAGCCAAAAGACTAGCACAACTCAAATGTCCCTCCAAGGATGAATAAATAAACAAAATGAGGTATATCTGTACAACGGACTATTATTCAACCACAAAAAGGAATGAAGCACTAATATGTGCTACAATGTGGATGCTATCTTCTTCCTCCTTGAAACCTCATTGCTTTATAGGGTCTGGTCAGCTAAGAAGGTTGGATATTAGGGGAAGGGATTGGAATGGGAGTATCTGCAATGATTTGCTGAAAGATGCCTAACACTTGGCTCTCTAAAAACCAAAACAAAATAAAACAAGAGACAACAAACCAACATCCCCCCAATACTGTTCTTGAAAACATCATGCTGAGCTAAAGAAACCAGACACAAAAATCACATAATATGATTCTATTTCTGTGAAATATCCAGAACAGGGAAAGCTACAGAGACAGAAAGGCAGCTAGTGGTTGCCTAAGGCTAGAATGTATGGAGAGATTGGGAGTGATAGCTAAAGGATACTGGGATACTTTTTGCGGGGTGATAAGGTGTTCTAAAATGGGCCAAGTGTGGTGGCTCACGCCTGTAATCCCACACTTTGGGAGGCCAGGTGAGGGAGATCCCTTGAGGCCAGGAGTTCAAGACCAGCCTGGACAACTTAGCAAGACTCTGTCTCTACAAAAAACTTAAAAAAAAAAAAAAACTAATCAGGCATGGTGGTGCACACTTCTAGTCTCAGCTACCCAGGAGGCTGAGGTGGGAGGATCACATGAGCCCAGGAGTCTGAAGCTGCAGTGAGCTGTGATTGCTCCACTGCACTCCGGCCTGGGTGACAGATCACGATCTTGTCTCCAAAAAAAGAAAAAAGAAAGTGTTCCAGAATGAACTGTGGCAATGGTGGCATCACTGTGAATATACTAAAACTCACTGGATTGGACACTTTCAGTGAGTGAATTGTATAATACATAAATTATATCTCATTTAAGCTGTTGCTATGGAACCAAGTTTGTTCTGCCTCCATGGAGCAAGCCAATCACCGTAATGACAGATTTTGCAGAAGAGAAACAGTTTATTCACGAGGCAATTAAGCAAGGAGGTGGGAAAACAGATCCCAAATCCTCCTCCCCAAAAATAGGGTTTGAGGGTACTTATAGAATAGAACACAGGGTGGCCTAAAGTATGAAGAAAGATGACTGGCAGTAGAAAAGGTGAAGTCGTCAGGATTTCTGAGCAGGCATAGTTGAGCTACATGGCTTTAGATAGGATATATGTGCAGAAAGCAGCATTTAGCATGATCTGAGGGTGGAGTTTATGGCCCTCTGATGTCAGCTACCCACATGGGTCCAGGTGAAGGGTGCGCAATCTCCACTGGCTTAAACTAGACAAGAGCTGCCTCCCACCTAGTCCTTGAAAAACAGCTTTAAGCACCCATTACCATGGTGACCCTCAGTCAGAAATGCTATCTGTAGGGAAGCTAGCGAGAGTTTAGTTACGCATTATTTGGCTATGTGACTTGCTAGTGGCATTTTAAGATCAACCGTAAGTAAGCAATTAAAGGCAAGGCAGGTTAAGTTTGGAGGGCTTAATCAGGTTGGCCTTTGGTTTCACTGTTAACGTAAGTAAAATAAAATGAAATAAAATGGCTGAAAAACTAGAGGAGGAAGAAGAGAATAGAGGGTTCAACATGAAGCATCAGTTAAGGCAACTGGGCTGGAACCTTTCAGGGGTTATTTGTATGCTTGTTTTTATATTTAAGACAGGGTCTCCCTCTGTCACCCAGGCTGAAATGAAGAGGCACAGTCATAGCTCACTGCAGCCTCAAACTCCTGGGCTCAAACCAGCCTCCTACCTCAGCCTCCTGAGTAGCTAGGACTACAGATGCATGCCATCATTTTGTTTTTTTTAGAGACAGGGTCTCACTATAGCCCAGGCTGGTCTCAAACTCCTGACCTCAACTGATCCTCCTGCCTTGGCCTCCCAAAGCACTGAGACTACAGGTGTGAGCCACCACACCTCACCCGTTATAGGTTTGAATGCCAACTGTGCCAATTGCTGACCTTGGGTAGTCATTTCACCTCTATGAGCCTCAGTTTCCCCACCTGAAAAATGGGACAATACTGATCTCTCTAGACTCTTGAGGACTTGATGAGATGATAAGTAAATGAAGTTGGTGTTATCTACACAGTGGAAGGTGAAATGAATGAACTAGGCATAGTGATGATGTAATAACCAGATGAACTGGATATGGGATGGGGGCTGGGAGAGGTTGTGTCTGGGCTGGCACAGATCTCTGGCTAATTTAGAGGCTCTGCCTAGGCCACCTTTGCCAGAGGGAGTCCACTCAGCCTTACCGCCACCCATCCCATTGGCGTTGGCTCCATTTTCACACCAAGGCTGTGCCAAGGGTGTGTCATGAGGTTTCTTGAGTGACAGAAAACTCACTGACAATAAAGGGACAGATGATTGTGCCACCTCATTCACAGACAGGCCTCTCAGGAGAAACCCGGGGAGATTCCAAACTTCAACATATGGTCCTGACTCCTCCTCAGTGCTCAGCTCTGTATTGGCAACTAGGAGAGTAGTGAGATTGAACTTGGCCTTGAGGAACAGCTGCCTCTAGGGTCGGTAAGTGATTTGGCAGATATTAGCTCTTCCATCTCTCTCTCTCTCTCTCTCTCTCTCTCTCTCTCTCTCGGTCTCTCTCTCTCTGTCTGTCTGTCTGTCTCTCTCTCTCTCTCACACACACACACACACACACACACACACACACACACACATACTTACATACACACACTCCCTCTCCCTTCATGAATTAATGCTCTGGCTGGTTTGGGCAGAATGGAAGAAATTTCCATCCATCCATCCACTCTTTCTTTCATCTGTTCATTTGTGTCTTATTTGTTTACTCAGCAAATTCTCTCAGCACCCACTCTGTGCTCCTTGCCACACTGTTGGCCGTGATGGAGACAGAGATAAGGAAGTCAGGCTTTCAGTCCTGAAAACTGAGCTACCGGTTCAGCAAGGAGAATAAGAACCAAAAACAATGCTGTAACTCAAGTAGGACGAAGCAGAGCTATGAGAATCCAGAGAAGGAAAAGTTCCAGGAGGTTAAGAGGGATCATAAAACCTACCTGGGTTTGCCATTGCTGTTAAGCACCTAGAGCTCTCCCCAGGTCCTTTGCAGATGGGAAAATCGAGTCTCTAGAGAGAATGAGATGCCCAAGGTCACACAGCTGGGAAGGGACTGAGGCAGGATTTGGTTCTGGTTTGTCTGACTCCAGGTCTATGCTCCTTCCACATCCTCCCTCACAATCTTCAGTTCCTCTTTCTTCACAGCACTTGCTGTGTGTGTGTGTGTGTGTGTGTGTGTGTGTGTGTGTAAAAGAAAAAGATATTTAATATTTATTTCTGTCACAGACTACAGCTGCAAAAGGACGGAAGGGCAGGGAGCATATCTGTCTTACTTAGTGGATTCTAAGTGCATAACACATAATAGATACCCAGAAAATATTTGCTGACTGGTTGGCTGGCTTGCTGGATGGATGGATGGGTGGATAGATGAGTAAATAGGTGGATGGACAGATGGAAGACAGAGGTGATAGATGAAGGAATGGATAGAGGGTGGGTTAGATGGAGGGATGAATGGAAGATAGAAAGAATAGATGGAGGATGGAAGAAGATAGAGATGATGGATGAATGGATGGATGGATGAATGAATGAGTGGATGGATGGATGGATGGATGGATGGATAGATGGATGGACATATAGGTTGATGGAAGAATGAATGGGTGGATGGAATGACTGATTAATACATGGGTAGATAGATAGATGGATGGATATATGTGTGAATGGGTGGATGGATGAATGGATGAGCAAATAGGTAGGTGGAAAGATACATGGGTTGATAGATAAATGAATGGATGAGTAGATAAATGGGTTGATGGAAGAATGAATGGGTAGACGGGATGACTGATTAACAGATGGGTAGATGGACAGATGGATGGATAGATGTGTGAGTGGATAGATGGATGGATGGATGCGTGGATAGATAGGTCAGTGGAAAGATAAATTGGTGGACGGGTTGATGGATAAATGGATGAATGTATAATTGGACTGATGGGTCACTAGACAGATGTGTGGATGGAACACTAAATGAGTGGATGGGATGACCGATTAATAGATAAGTAGATGGACAGATGGATGAATAGATGGATGGGTGAGTGGGTGAATGCGTAGATAGATGATGAATTAATGGACAGACTGTAGATGGATAGATGAATGAATTGATGGATGACTGAATAGATAGGTGGATGAAAAGATAGATGGATGGATGTGTGATGGGGGAAGGCATAGCAGATATAATGCCACCCGAACTATCAGAGAAGGATCTTGATAGGTTAAAAAAAAAAAAAGAAAGAAAGAAAGAAAGAAAAACCATTCCCAGCTGGGCATGGTGGCTCATGCCTGTAATCCCAGCACTTTGGGAGGCCGAGGCAGGCCGATCACGAGGTCAGGAGATCAAGACCATCCTGGTTAACACAGTGAAACCCCATCTCTACTAAAAATACAAAAAATTATCCAGGCATGGTGGTGGGTGCCTATAGTCCCAGCTACTCGGGAGGCTGAGGCAGAAGAATCCCTTGAACTTAGGAGGCGGAGGTTGCAGTGAGCCGAGATCACGCCACTGCACTCCAACCTGGGCGACAGAGTAAGACTCCATCTCAAAAAAAAAAAAAAAAAAAGAGAAAGAAAGCATTCCCTACTGATAAGAAAGTGTAGGGAAAGGCAAGGAGATGGTGAAATGCCAAGAGTATGATAAAAATCTGTCTGTGCAGTCAGAGAACAGAACAGGACAGAACAGGACTCAGAGACGAGAATGGAGAACGTGGACAGACCCTCAGACTCAAAGGAAGAGCAAGGGAGGTGGATTGACCCCTTTGTATTAGATAATATCAACTGAGATAATACCAACATTGTATTCCTCACTTGGATGGCATTCTCCTTTTAAATCCACTCCAAGGCATCTCCTTGAGATGGCTTCCCCAGCCCATCATCTCCTGGGTAGAAAAGGGAAACACATGGGCCACTTGCCTCTGCTCATCATTCCAGGGATTTCAGAGGGAAGCTCAGCCCATCACAAGCTGGTGAATGACCCAAGGGGGATACAGGAAGTTTTTGGAGGTGGGGGGCATTGTGGGGTGGGCCCAGCAGTCTGAAGACACCACGAAATTGTCATTCTAGGGATGATACATTACCACTTCATGGACTATCATCCTTTGCCCAGATCTGTCCCTGGACCAAATCCCCACCACTGGGGGGCTATTTGATCTCAAAAATCCAGATAAGCCAGTTTGTCCCCTGAGCCCCTCTCCTTCTTTTTAATGACCTTTAACCTATTTTTTCTTGACCCCCAGGATCAGACAAGGGTACTGGGAGCTGGAGCTCACAATCAAAGGAGAAATGAGCAATCTGCGAGCTTTGGAGGAGGTGAGCTGGGTACAGGTTGAGGGGAGGGTGATCGTATGGGGAGAAGGAAGGTGAGGACCTTAATGTCTTGGAAAGAGGGAGTGAAAACATCATGACTGGAACTCAGAGCTAGGAAGTACTTTGTAATCAACAAAACAGCAAAGAACGACTCAGAGATGGAACCCAAATTGGGTTGCGGGGTGGGGGCAGTCAGACTCAGCTACATCTGTCTCCAAAGATCAAGTTCTTCTCAACACATTAAAGGTTCTGAGAAGTCCAGCAATGAACAATTTTACGTTGAGTTTTTAAAAGATGATGTTCTTATCGCTGGAGTACTCAGTACCCTGCTTCTGTTCTGAAAAGAAATGTTAACCCCCCAAAATTCTTCTTCCTCAGATGAAAAAGCATGGAATCTCAGTATTAGCTTCAGAAACTCTGAGACCTCTGCAAGTGAGGAGGTAATAGAGGAATGCTCAGAACACTCTTGGGGAGGATGAGGAGATTTGTAAAGCCACAAAATATGACAACTGGAAGGGATCTTCAAAATCACACACACTCTCATTGTCTATATTTGGAAAGTGAAGCTCAGATGATCAGATGGGAGCAGTGACTTGCCCCAAGTTCACACCAAGCTAGAACAAAGCTGGACCCCAGTTTAGGTTGCCAGATTTGGGAAATAAAAATAAAGGACACCCAATCCACATCAACAACAAATAATTATGTAGTATAAGTATATCCCATGCATATTTGGGATATACTTATGCTAAAAAATTACTTCTTTTTTTATTTGAAATATAAATGTACCTGAGCATCTTATATTGTACCTGACAACCCTTAGCTCAAGCCTCTCTTGTTTTATTTGTTTGTTTTTGTGATGGGGTCTCGCTTGTTGCCCAGGCAAGAGTGCAATGGCAAGATCATGGCTCACTGCAACCTCAACCTCCTAGGCTCAAGTGATTCTCCCACCTCAGCCTCCAAAGTAGCTGGGATCACAGGTGCACACCAGCACACCCTGCTAATTTCTTTTTTTTTTTTTTTTCCTTTTTCTTTTTTTTTTTTTTTTTTTTTTTTTTTTTTTTTTTTTTTTTTTTTTTTTTTTTTTTTTTTTTTTTTTTGAGACACAGTCTCACTCTGTTGCCCAGGCTGGAGTGCAATTGTGCGATCTCAGCTCACCACAACCTCTGCCTCCTGGGTTCAAGCGATTTTCCTACCTCAGCCTCCCAAGTAGCTGGGACTACAGGCGCACGCCACCACACTCAGCCAATTGTTTGTATTTTTAGTAAAGATGGGGTTTCACCATGTTCGCCAAGATGGTCTCTATTTCCTGACTTTGTGTTCCGCCCACCACAGCCCCCAATGTGCTCGGATTACAGGCTTGAACCACTGCACCTGGCCCAGATAATTTTTTCATTTTCTGTAGAGACAGAGTCTCACTATGTTGCCCAGGCTGGTCTCAAACTCCTGGGCTCAAGTGATCCTCCCACCTCAGCCTCCCAAAGTGATGGGACCACAGGCATGAGCCATCACACCCAGCCTCCACACCTCTTTTGACTACATCTGCTTCTCCTTGAACCTCCCATGCTGATTTTTGTCATCTCTCGGCCCAGGAGAAATACGATATGTCAGGTGCCCGCCTGGCCCTCACACTGTGTGTCACCAAAGCCCGGGAAGGTTTCGAAGAAGACCTGGATGCCCTGGAACACATGTTCCAGCAGCTGAGATTCGAAAGCACCATGAAGAGAGACCCCACTGCCCAGGTATCAGGGTGCCTACTCCAAGCCAGGCTGGGGGAAAGATACTAGGTTGGATGTGTGGGCTCTAGGGACTGAGTTGAGTCTTGTTCTTCATCTCGCTTCAGCAATTCCAGGAAGAGCTGGAAAAATTCCAGCAGGCCATCGATTCCCGGGAAGAACCCGTCAGTTGCGCCTTCGTGGTACTCATGGCTCATGGGAGGGAAGGCCTCCTCAAGGGAGAAGATGGGGAGATGGTCAAGCTGGAGAACCTCTTTGAGGCCCTGAACAACAAGAACTGCCAGGCCCTGCGAGCCAAGCCCAAGGTGTACATCATACAAGCCTGTCGAGGAGGTGGGGACAGACCCAAGAGCACAGTCTGTGGTTTGTTGTTTTTGTTTTGTTTTGTTTTTTTGAGACAGAGTCTTGCTCTAGCACCCAGGCTGGAATGCAGTGGTGCAATCTCAACTCATTGCAATCTCCATCTCCCAGGCCCCAGCCAGCCTCCTGCCTCAGCCTCCTGAGTAGCTGAGACTACAGGCGCCTGCCACTATGTCCAGCTAATTTTTGTAGGGACAGGGTCTCATTATGTTGCCCAGGCTGGTCTCAAACTCCTGAGCTCAAGCAATCCTCCTTTCTCAGTCTCCCTCCACCACCACGCCCAACCAAGTCTACGGTTTTATCCAAGCCAGTCTCAGATTCAAAACACCAGCTGAAGCCAGGCACCATGGCTCATGCCTGTAATTCCCGTACTTTGGGAGACCCAAGTAGGAAGATTTGTTTTAGGCCAGGAGTTCAAGACTAGCTTCTGGGCAACAGTGAGAACCCAGCTCTACAAAAAAAAATCAAAAACTAGCTAGGAGCATGGTGGCTTGAGCCTGCAGTCCTAGCTATTCAAGAGGCTGAGGCAAGACGATCACTTGAGTCCAGGATTTAGAGGCTGCAGTGAGCTATAATTACACCACTGCACTCCAGCCTGGGCAACAGAGCAAGCCCTTGTCTCTAAAAAATCAAATTAAATTAAAAAGCCCCACTGCACCTGCATACCACCAGACCATTCTAGGACCTTCTCCTTACCTTTTTTTTTTTTTTTTAAGAGGCAACATCTCACTCTGTCACCCAGGCTAGAGTGCAGTGGTACAATCATGGCTCATTGCAGCCTCAAACTCCCAAGTTCAAGTGATCCTCCTGCCTCAGCCTCCCAAAGCGCTGGGAGGACAGATGTGAGCCACCATTTCCATACCTTTCTCTCTGACTTTGCCTTCTCCTCTGCTTGTTGTTTCAGAACAAAGGGACCCTGGTGAAACAGTAGATGGGGACGAGATTGTGATGATCACCAAAGACAGCCCCCAAACCATCCCAACTTACACAGATGCCCTGCACGTCTACTCCACGGTGGAGGGTATGAGCTCCCAGCTGGCCCAGGGCTACCTCTGCTCTTCCCTATCACCTGCCACTCCTGACCCCTCAACCTCTCCTCCAGGACCCACCCCCTTCCGGGATCCCCTCTACCTACCCCCCTGAAGCTCCCCCAAACCCACCTCTCTGGAATTCCCAGGATACATCTCCTACCGACATGATCAGAAAGGCTCCTGCTTCATCCAGACCCTGGTTGATGTGTTCACAAAGAGAAAAGGACATATCTTGGAGCTTCTGACAGAGGTGAGTTGACACGAGGTAGCTGGCCAATGCCCAGGCCGAGTAGGGTGCAGGCAGAGGGGGCTGAGCCTCCTCCTAACCCCTCTCCATTTCCCCCAGCCCCAAATCCAACCCACATCTCAACACAGAAACTAAGATGCCCATCTTCCAACAACGTTCTCAAATATAAGGACTCTCAAAACTCACAGTATGTGAAATCATTTCAATGAAATACAGATAAATTTCTATAAACAACCCCCCCCCTTGGATATAAACAATGTTTGGGCAAACTGTTTTCTTTTCACGTTTATATATGTTTTTATTGCAAATTAGGAAAACAAATGGCCAACCAAGGATTCCATACAAACTGTGGTATAGAAGGAGACCATAAAGTTCTCTCATCTTAGGACGAGAATACCCACCTGCCCCGTTATCTAACCCTCCCCCCATAAGCCCAGGACACTGATTCCTCCAAGCTGACAACACCCGTTGCTGCAGGTGACCCGGCAGATGGCAGAAGCAGAGCTGGATCAGGGAGGAAAACCAAGGAAAGTGAACCCTGAAATCCAAAGCACCCTCCGGAAACGGCTGTATCTGCAGTAGAAGCAGAAAGACAGGGAGGAGCTTTCCTTCCATCATTCCTTCTGTACCACAGAAATTTAGAGGCAGCTCTTACTACTTCCCAAGATCTTTTCTTCCCAAGGATAAATGACACCCAGTTTCGTTTTCATCACGCCCCTCATGCAGGTCCTCCTTTAATCTGTCCCTGTCCTTCTTAGAGCAAGCTAGCCAAAACTTAGCACAAGGCACGGTGGTAACATTAACATCATCTCCCTCAGGCTGGACTTTCTGTCTTTATGAATGCAACCTAAGAGACCTAAGAATGCATTCACTTATCCCACTTTCTGTTCCTGTGGTCTTCTTTCTCCCATGAAGCAGAAACAGGATAAAGTTCAAGATTTTCCATGGACAAATCAATGCCCACGCATCCCTTCCCACCCCAATCCAACCTCTGCTGGCTCCTGCATCTCACTTGGAGGTAAAACTTCCTCCTGAGGCCAATGCATTCCCAACTTCCAGTTCCCTCCTTTACTCTGGTGATTTAGTAAGGCAAGAACCATTCTTTCCAAAACCACCCCTCCTTGGCCAGCAAGTTGGTGTCTTAACTCCGTTCTCTTCCTAGCTGATGGCCTCTCTGGATAATGAAATTGTCTCTTCCTTTCTGGATCTCTTCCTCCTCACACCCCTCCCTCTGAGACCCTGGACTCTGCCCTCTCTCCAAGAAAATCCATCCATTCATCTATTCTTGCAGTCAGCTACTCTGAATGAGAGCATGCTGGAGCTACGTCAAATTCCCTGTTGTCACCTTGCTATTTTGCAGACAACATAATATTTAACCTCTCATAACCAGAGACGTTCAATAATTTGTCAAACGCAACACCGTAAGACAGAGACAAGGAAAAGATTTGACTTCCAGCCCAGCCTCCTTTCCACGACCTGCTAATTCTTGATCCATCTGAAATCGTTTTTAATTAGTGAAGATGCCTAATAAAAATTTTCCCTACCTCCAAGGTAGGAGCCTTCTGGAAGTTTCTAGAAATTCTCAATAACCACCAGCCAAGGTTACCTCCAGGTAACCCTGTAGCACCAGGCTAGAAGTCAGACCGGCTTCATTGTCTTCCGAGTCTGCATCTCCCCATCCCCAGCCCTGACCTTTCCTGCTCAAATAACCTGTGGGCGCATCCAGTGTCACTGACAACTCAGAGCTAAAGATAAACCTTTTCTTCCTGGTTACTCCTCCAAGCATTCCCTGGTATCCTCAACCTCAGATTCCAGGTTCCAATTTCTGCAGTTAATCTATGACGCCTCTCTTCTTGCACCCTTCATATGCTACCAGACACCACGCCCAGTCCAGCCTGATTTTGAAACAACTTTCGTGCCCGTTTTCTCTTCCCTGACATGTTACTGTCCAGGCTCAAGTCCTCATCTTCTCTCATCTGCATCTTTGCAACCAACTTCCTCCCTTGCCTCTCTGCTTTTCCATCTCACTTTCCATGTGCTCTCCGTATCATCTATAACAGTGATCTCCCTGGAACACTCAAGAAGACACAACACACCCTATTACTTAAAGACAGGGGGACTGGGTACAGTGGCTCATACCTTTAATCCCAACACTTTGGGAGTCTGAAGCGGGAGGATCACTTTAGGTGAGGAATTAGAGACCAGCCTGGGCAACACAGCAAGATCTCATCTCTACAAAAAAAAAATTAATTAACTGGGTATGGTGGTATGTGCCTGTAGTCCCAGCTACTCAGGAAGCTGAGGTTAGAGGATCACTAGAGCCCAGGAGTTTGAGGCTGCAGGGAGCTATGATCATGCCACTGCATCCCATCTCTAAGCAGGAGAGTGAGATCTGGTCTCCAAAATCAATCAATCAATCAATCAATCAAATAAAGACCAAAGTCAAACTACACATCGGGATCTCTCACCCCTTTCCAATTTTACCATCTGCCAGCACTTAGCTAAACTCATCTCCCATCTCTTCCACCATGAATTCACTCTTCAACAAAGCTAATGTCCTCTTACTCACCCTTGCCTCTAAGCCTTTGCTATCACCATTTCCCCTAAGCTGGGGGGCCCTCCCTCTCCCTTTATCCCTCTTCCACTACCTCCCACCCCTGCTTTTTCCAGAAAGCCATTTCCACTCTTTTTTCTGGTTGACCCTGCCTTCTCGCCCAGGATGAGATGCTGGAAATGACCACTTTTGAAGGACAGGGAACAAGTCCTTGGTCTGCATAATAAGTGTTCAATAAACAGTTGTCAAGCTTTGAAAGAAAATGTTGCAATCTTTGTTCTGTGCTGAAACCATGAGGCTGATATGAATGGAGTTATGGATTTAATTTTTTTTTCCCCCAGTGGCCACTTCTTCCCAGGTGTGTCTATCATGAATGGAGAATCAGGAGCCTCATCCTGTGTCTTCTTTCCTTTTTTTTTTCTTTAAGAGATAAGATCTTGCTCTGCCTCCCAGGCTGGAGTGCAGTGGCGCTATCATAGCTCACTGCAGCCTCGAGCTCCTGGGCTCAAGCAGCCCTCCCACCTCAGCCTCCCACGTAGTTAGGACTACAAGTGTGCCCCACCACACCTGGCTAATTTTCTTATTTTTTTGTAGAGATGGGGTCTCACCATGTTGCCGAGGCTAATCTCATACTCCTAGTCTCATGCAATCCTCCTGCCTTGGCCTCCCAAAGTGCTGAGATAACAAGTGTTACCCTCCACACCGAGCTCCTGCCTCTTTCATAAAAACAGATGGTTTGAGAATTTGTAAAGCTGCAGACACTTCCATGCTGAATGGACATCTTTTACATAATTACTCCAACTCCAGAATGTTTCCAAGGAAGTATGTAGACATAGAAATGTTGCTTTTCAGAACTGTAAGGGACATTAGAGGTGGGTTAGTTACAGCATCAAAGACATTTAGCAAGTGTGCCATCTCTCTCTAGCCTGGTGCCCACGGCAGACATGACTAATCAACCACATATATTTTTCCTAATGAACTCAAGTGTAGCCTCAAAGCCTTTCTCCTCTGAGCGCTCAGGAAGCTGACACCTGTCTATTGGCATAAGCACATCATCCCTAATCCATCTGAACCTCAGCCTTAGGGAGTAAATTGTGCATTGTCATCTTATGTGGGACACTCAGTGCTCTAACCATGGCAGTAACTGGGGTTTTATCCGTGGAAATGGCAAAGCAAGTGGCCAACACAGGGGTGGGTTTCCAGGGCCAAGAGATCTGTGGTGATGCATGCACTGAGTTCTGTACACTCATTTATGTGCCATTCTGTGGTCCAATCACCCGATGATTCTGGAGTTTCCAAATATGAAATTCAGAAAACTGTCTCACTCACCAGATCCAGCCTGCAGTTTTTTTACCAGCAAAGCTTTGCTGGCACACAGGCAAATTTATCCACTTACATACTGTCTACAGCTGCCTTCTCCCTGCAGTGGGAGAGGTGAGTACTTAGAGCAGACAACATATGGTCCACAACGCTGGAACTATCTACCATTTGGCCGCTTACAGGGAAGGTTTGACAACCTCTACCCTAATATCTTTCCAAAAATTCCTATTTTGCTATCAAAACCACAATGAGATATCATCTCACACCCGTTAGGATGGCTATTATCAAAAAGATAGGAGATAAGCGTTGGTGAGGGTGTGGAGAAAAGGGAACCTTTGTACAATGTTGGTGGGAAATAGAATGGTGCAGCCATTGTAGAAGACAGTATGGAGATTCCTAAAGAAATTAAAAACAGGCCAGGCACGGTGGCTCATGCCTGTGATCCCAGCACTTAGGAAGGCTGAGGCGGGCAGATCACTTGAGGTCAGGAGTTCAAGAGCAGCCTGGGCAACACGGTGAATACTAAAATACAAAAAAGAATTAGCCGGGTGTGATGGCGTACACCTGTAGTCCCAGGTACTTGGGAGGCTGAGGCAGGAGAATAGCAAGAATCCGGGAGGCAGAGGTTGCAGTGAGCCGAGATCGCACCACTGCACTCCAGCCTGGGCAACAGAGCAAGACTCCATCTCAAAACAAACAAACAAACAAACAAACAAACAAAAGATATCTGCACTCCCATGGTCATTGAAGCATTCATTATTCACAATAGCCAAACTGTGAAAAAATCAAAGTGTCCATCGATGGGTGAATGAATAAGGAAAATACTGTGTGTGTGTGTGTGTGTGTGTGTGTGTGCGCACAATGGAATATTATTCAGCTTTTTAAAAAAAGAGCGAGAGGGAGATTCTGCCATTTGCCACAACATAGATGAACCTGAAGTACATTATGCTTGGTGGAATAAGCCGGCATTGAAATCCATGGTTGTATTAGTCTGTTCTCGCACTACTATAAAGAAATACTTGAGACTAGGTAATGTATAAAGAAAAAATGTTTAGGCCAGGTGTGGTGGTGGCTCATGCTTGTAATCCTAGCACTCTGGGAGGCGGAGGTGGGAGGATCACTTGAGGTCAGGAGTTCAAAACCAGCCTGGCCAACATGGTGAAACCCCATATCTACTAAAAATACCAAAAAAATTAGCCCGGTGTGGTGGCGCACACCTGTAATCCCAGCTACTCGGGAGGCTGAGACGGGAGAATCACTTCAACTTGAGAGGCGGAGGTTGCAGCGAGCTGAGATCGAGCCACTGCACTCCAGCCTGGGTGAGAGCGAGACTCTGTCTCTAAAAGAAAAAAAAATGTTTAATTGGCTCAGGGTTCCACAGGCCATACAGAAAGCATGGCTGGGGAGGTTTCAGGAAACTTACAATCACAGCAGAAGGCAAAGGGAAAGCAGACACGCCTTACACAGCTGGAGCAGGACGAAGGGAGGTGGGGAGGTGCTACACACTTTCACACAACCAGATCTTGCAATAACGCACTCCATCACAAGAACAGCAGCAAAGAAGAAACCTGCCCACGTGACCCAACCACCTCCCACCAGATCCCACCTCCTTCACTGGGGATTACAGTCTGACATGAGATTGGGCAGAGACAGACCCAAACCATACCAATGGCTTCGTTCTTCAAGACCTCTGACTAAAGGTTTTCCCCAGTTATTAAGCAAGGGTGTGTAGGTTTAGCCTGGAATTTTCATATTGAGCATCAGGGACTGAACCAGGCTTTGTAAGACCTGCACAATTGGGCATGCAGAATTAGTACAGCCACATAAGCACATTGCCAGAGTCTCTCCTCCAGCCTTGGAGAGACCCATAAAAGTGGAGATCCTGGCCAGGCGCAGTGGCTCGTGCCTGTAATCCCAGCACTTTGGGAGGCAAATGCAGGTGGATCATAAGGTCAGGAGTTCAAGACTAGCCTAGTCAAGATGGTGAAACCCTGCCTCTACTAAAAATATAAAAATTAGCCAGGCATGGTGGCGGACACCTGTAATCCCAGTCACTTGGGAGGCTGAGGCAGAGAATTGCTTGAACCCAGGAGGCAGAGGTTTCAGTGAGCTGAGATCGTGCCACTGCATTCCAGCCTGGGTGACAGAGCGAGATTCCATCTCAAAAAGAAAGTCCACTTCCTCTACCTATGAAAAATTTCTATTTAATGGTG
This sequence comes from Alouatta palliata, assembly GCA_004027835.1. Taxonomy (NCBI): domain Eukaryota; kingdom Metazoa; phylum Chordata; class Mammalia; order Primates; family Atelidae; genus Alouatta; species Alouatta palliata. The sequence goes on from PVKV010010973.1 coordinate 59,703, forward strand.
TTTAAGTGTTATTCACTAATGAGGATGAATAAGCGATTTCCAAAGGTTCCCAAGTTCTGGCCCCTGTTCAGCATGAGACACAAGAAAAGGGAAGGGAGTTCTAGCTTTGAGAACGTGGAACATGAACTGGTTCACTTTCATTCTGATTGGTCAGGTTATTTGGGAATAAAATATGTTGGCTGTTTGTGAAGTTGCTCTTGCAGATGATCAATTATAAGAATGAGGTCACCTTCACCCTGGCCAATTCAGTAAGCCCATCACCCTATGGCTGTGTACGCTCACCCACAATCCATACCCGTGACCTCAAGGCTGTCTCCATACACCCAGTTGGCTTGCTGTTAGCTTCTGATAGTACAAGGGACAAGAGAGAGAGACAGAAAATGGGAAGAGGAAGAAAAAGAGGATTCTTCCTCTTTGGGTTGCCAGCAGCATCACATCATTCCAGTTCCCAACTTTATTGCCCCCGCACAAAATCGTCATCATTGTGCCCCCTGAAATATACAAACACCAGCTGGCCAGCAGCCCTGTCTCAGGTATAGGCACAGACGTGCACATGGCACTATCTTCTTCCTCCTCTAAGCTTCTAGAGTCTGATAACCTCAACTCTTCCCAGTGTTTCCCAGGCCTCAGCTTGGCAGCTGATTCCACGGACATTATTTCTGCATTAACACTAGTGTTAACTGAGTCCTAGTTAACTAGTCTTGCCTTCTTACTTTTCTAGTCCTTCACTACCTATTTAATCAATTCCCATGTTAAATTCTTTCTGTTAAAAGACATCAGCAGGCTGGGCGTAGTGGCTCATGCCTGCAATCCAAGCACTTTGGAGGCCAAGGCGGGTGGATCACCTGAGGTCGGGAGTTCAAGACCAGCCTGACCAACATGGTGAAACCCCATCTTAAAAAAAATAATAATAAAATAAAAATAAATTGTAAAGAAGAAAAAAGACATCAGCAGGCTGGGTATGGTGGCTCATGGATGTAATCCCACCACTTTGGTAGGCTGAGATGGGCAGATCACCTGAGGTCAGGAGTTCGAGACCAGCCTGACCAACATGGAGAAACTCTGTCTCTACTAAAAATACAAAATTAGCCAGGTGTGGTGATGCATGCCTGTAATCCCAGCTACTCAGAAGGCTGAGGCAGGAGAATCACTTGAACCCAGGAGGTGGAGGTTGCAGTGAGCCGAGACTGCGCCATTGCACTCCAGCCTGGACAACAAGAGTGAAAATTCCTCTCAAAAAAAAAAAAAAAAAAAGACATCAGCAGATGATTGGGTAATGAAAATGTGGTATATGTACAGAATGGACTATGATTAAGCCATTAAAAGAAAAGAGTGAAATCATGTCTTTTGCAGCAACATGGATGGAACTGGAGGACATTGTCTTAAATGAAACAACTCAGAAAGTCAAATAGCACGTGTGTGTTAGTCCGTTCTCATGCTGCTAATAAAGACCTACCCAAGACTGGGTAATTTATAAAGGAAAGAGTTTTAACAAACTGATAGCTCCACATGGCTGGGGAGGCCTCACAATCATATTATAGTGGAAGGCAAAGGAGGAGCAAAGGCACATCTTACATGGCAGCAGGCAAGAAAGTATGTGCAGGGGAACTGCCCTTTGTAAAGCCATCAGATCTCGTGAGACATATTCACTATCCCGAGAACAGCATGAGGATAACTGAACTCATGATTAAATTACCTCCCACCGGGTCCCTCCTATGACACATGGGGATTATGGGAACTACAATTCAAGATGAGATTTGGGTGGGGACACAGCCAAATCCTGTCAACATGTTGTCATTTATAAGTGGAAACCAAATAATGTGTACACAAGGACATAGAGTGTGGAATAATAGACACTGGAGAGGCAGAAGGGTAAGAGAGTAGGAGGAGGTGGAGGATGAGAAATTATGGGTACATTGTACATTATTTGAGTGATGGCTACCCTAAAAGCCCAGACTTCACCACTAGTCAACACATCCATGTAACAAAACTACCCTTGTACTCCTTAAATTCATGCAAAATTTTTAAAATGTAGCTTCTGGAAAATGTCATCTATAAGAAACTACAAGTAGAACACAAATAAATGATAGAATATGAGCTTTTGGTGTCTAAATTCAGTAAATCTAGTAAGTAATAAATGTCAACATACAGGCCAGGAGTGGTGGCTCACATCTGTAATCCCAGCATTTTGGGAGGTGGAGGTGGGCAGATAGCTTGAGCTCAGAAGTATGAGACTGCCTGGGCAACATGGTGAAACCCTATTTCTACTAAAAATACAAAAAAAAAAAAAAAAGCTGGGCATGGTGGTGCATGCCTGTAGCCACAGCTACTAGGGAGGCTGAGGTGGGAGGATCACCTTGATCCTGGGAGGTGGAGATTGCAGTGAGCCAAGATGGTACCACTGCACTCCAGCCTGGGTGACAGAGTGAGAACCTGTTTCAAAAAAAAAAAATTAATATACAAAAAAAGTTCTCTCTATTAAAATATCTCGAATCCTCCCACAACCTGGATAAAACTTGGAAATATTATGTTAAATTAAATAAGGCAGAGACACAATGCACAAATATTCTATGATTCCACTTTAGAAGGTACCCAGAATAGGCAAGCTTATAGAGGGAGAAAGTTGATTAGAAGTTTTCAAGAGCTTTGGCCAGGTGCAGTGACTCATACCTATAATCCCAGCACTTTAGGAGGTCGAGGTGGGCAGATAGCAAGGTCAGGAGTTCAAGACCAGACTGGCCAACATAGTGAAACCCCATCTCTACTAAAAATACAAAAATTAGCTGAGTGTGGTGGTAGGCACCTGTAATCCCAGCTACTCAGGAGGCTGAGACAGGAGAATTGCTTGAACCCAGGAGGCAGAATTTGCAGTGAGCTGAGACCACACCATTGCACTGTAGCCTGGGTGACAGAGCAAGACTCTGTCTCAAAAAACAAACAAACAAACAAGATGTTTTCAAGAGCTGGGGATAAGGAGGAACAGGGAGTGATTGCTTAATGAGTATGGGTTTTACTTCGGGGTGATGAAAACACTTCAGAAATAGATAGTGGTGATAGTTGTACAATATTGTAAGTGTAATTCATGCCAGTGAACTGCACACTTTAAAAAAGGTTAGATGGCCAGACACAGTGGCTCACACCTGTAATCCCAGCACTTTGGGAGTCCAAGGCAGGCAGATCACTTGAGGCCAGGAGTTTGAAACCAGCCTGGACAATATGGTGAAACCCCATTTTTATTAAAAATGCAAAAATTAGCCAAACATGGCGGCACATGCCTGAAATTCCAGCTACTCAGGAGGCTGAGGCAGGAGAATCACTTGAACCTGGGAAGCAGAGGAAGCAGTGAGCCAAGATCATACCACTGCACTCCAATCTAGGTGACAGAGCAAGATTCTGTCTCAAAAAAAAAAGGTTAAAATGGCTAATTTTATGTTATATAATCTACCATCATTTTTTTAAAATTATGTAAAATATCAAAAAACAATGAATTATACACTTTACATGGGTGAATTGTATGGTGTGTGAATTAGATCTCAGTAAAGCTGTTCAAAAAAATAATGTGCGTGCTGTACAATGAAGAAAACTGGCAAAAGCTACCCTTATCAAGGAAAGAAGGTTAACATCACCAAGACGGTCAAGTGGATCTCACGTAGCTCCTGATATGATGTGATAAAAGGACACTTTCATCTTTGCAGTCTTCTTTCCAAAAACCCATCACTCCAATCTAATCATGAGAAAAAATAGATGACAAACCTCGATTGGTTGACATTCTAAAGAATTTCTGATCAGTCTTCCTCAAGACTATCAAAAACGGCTGGGCATGATTCCTCAC